>VZTE01002252.1:33011-76166 GCA_013397775.1 Eulacestoma nigropectus
AAAAAAAACAAAGAAAAACACAGTAAAGGAGGAATTATTAGTTTCTACCTTTTTTTCCAGGGAAAAATATTTTTTCAGCCTTATCCCATCATAAATTTAAAATTTGTAAATTCATGCTGAAACATCACAAATCCAAAAGCTGTCTTCTCTGCCCTAATGGTAGTAATAATTAAAAGAAACTTAATTCAGAGTTCCTCCTGTAACATTCTGGTTACTTTTCGTAAAACTATGTACTTGTATTCATAAGAAGCTGTAAGAAATCCATGTTTGCCTATAGATTTTAGTCTTTACACTCATGACTAGATACTGACTAGATACTATAAGTTTTAGTTTAGCCTGAAAGTTTAATTTAGATAGAAATGTTTATGTTTGTGTTTTTCTTAAGCAGTTTTCTATTCAAAACATTAAAACCACAGATTTCAGAATAGGAACAATAACTGATGGTACAAATGAGAGATTCTGCAGAATCACATCCTAAGTTTTTGAACAGTAAATATTATAAAAACTATTAGAGAAATATGTTCTTACAATTTCATGAATAAATTGAATTAAAATTAATTAGCAAATGACTAAATGGAAAAAGACAGTTGTAATAACTATGATTCATAATAAATTATTGCCCTTTTTTTGGTCAATACTCAGATTCCTATTTCTTGGACCAAAACCAAATCTGTAAATTCTATAAATGTATTTAAAAAGCAGGCTGCGGAAAGGCAAGAGAATAAGCAGGAATTTTTCAGAATGCTATGAAGGAGAGTATTTCTCAACATTTCCATGGGTGCTGGACAATATTAAATAGCTTATAAGCCCTAACTGAGGTCAGGTTTAGACTTTAGGTTATGGTAAATAATGCAGAGGGGCCCTGCACTCTGTCCTCTGTCACTTCTCAGATGTCTAAAGTATCCTCAGAAAACATATTTTGCAACATTACAAATTTTCAGCCAAGTGTACATGTTCATATGCTGACACAAATTCAACAGCCCATGCTCGAACTTTAAAATCCCACAGGCCCCTTTTATCTCAGAAGCTCTTATTTCCAGACTATTTTATGGAGTTGGTTATTAGAAATGGGTAATTCTATAGAATGAGAAGCAGAGGTGACTATTAGCGTTTCTGTATTCTCACCAAGATCCTAATTTTCAAAATTGGGCCATAATCCCAGACTAATTTCTTTAGAGTTTTTTCTTCATGTGTTGTATTTTAATACTTCCACCCTTGCCCTCATCAGAGAGAAGAGATCTTAATCTCAGGATGTATCGAAACCACACTTCTTATAAAATTTGTTTCTTTGATTTAGAAGACTTCTCACTATCCATTTGAATCTTTTCTCTATATTAAGAATCTGTCCTCCTTTTTCTCAACATGCATTTCTATGATTATGTGTATTTGTGGGTGGTGTTTGCAAGCCCTTTAAATGTGGCTAAGTTGAGTAGCTGTGGCACTGCGATCCTTTGGATGAAAGACTGAGCTTGTGATGTTTCTGCAGCTGGGTATGTTTCTAATGCTGCTATTCCCTGCTTTAAAGAAGAGAGCATATTCTTGTAAGTAGCTTGAATCCCTGCAGATGTTGGGATATACACTAATTATTTTTAGGTTGTAGCTGAAGGTCTTGTCTGATAGAATTCTGGCGTTTGGTTCTTGCTATGGTTTCTTCTGTACAGAAAATCAGTCAAAACTGTTCAGTTGTCTCTGCCTCGCAAATGAAAGCAAAAGCAAAAGCAAAAAAAAGTGAAAAGATACCACTGCCTTGGTATGTTCTGTGCGGGGCTGTTCTCAGCTGTGTTCATTACAATGTCACCATGCCTCAGTGGAGCTATGGTTGCATTTGCACTTCAGAGAGCAGGTATACTGAGGAGACAGTGCAAGGTCGCATTCTCAGAACACAACACTGCAGCTGCCTCTTGGTGCAGAGATTTAGACCTGACAAGGAATTGTAGCCCAGTGCTGGTTTAAGAATTCGTATATACTGAAATGCAGAGTAGCATGCTTTCACCAGAAACCTAGTTTAAGGGACATGAAAGCATTTATTTAGCACAAGAGACAAAAGGATCATTTGATCTAAGCCAGCAAACATATGTACTATGAAAATATTTATTGAAGATATACGAGCTAGGGGTGATTCACCACAAAAATCATTGTGTGGAGGGGAAAGACTTATTGTGGTCATCTTGTAAATAACCATATCTAAAGATTCTTGAATTGTATTTTGAAAATTCTGTATATTTTCAGCATGTATATGGCAGTCAGAACTATCATTCTTCAATGCCCTTCCAGTTTCATTGTAAATTCTCTGATGCTCTTTTGATTTTGTTTGATTCACTCCTATTCAGATTCCTATTTGTGTCTCAGGACTGTCCTTTCACATTAATTGAAATTCTTTCAGGTTTTATAGCTTAACTCCCTTCTTACTCAAATTTAAACATATTTATTTAACTGTTACCTTACATTAAAATGAGATACGTAACTTCTCTTTTTGACTATGCAGCCATCTTCTTAGAACATCAAACCTATCTAGGCATTAAAATGATACATGAAGTTAAAACGTAGAATCATAGAATCGCGAAGCTTGAAATAGACCTCTAAGATCACTGAGGTGTCCAATTGTTACCCAGCACCACCGTGTTCACTGCTAAACCATTTTCCTAAGTGCTACATCCACACACCTTTTGAACACTCACAGGGATGATGATTTCACTGTGTCCCAGGGCAGCCTATTTCAATGCCTGACCACTGTTTCAGTGAAAAAATGCTTCCTAATATCCAATCTAAACTTTCCCTCACACACCTTGAGCCCATTTCCTCTTGTCCTGTCACTGGTTAACTGGGAGAATAGATCAATGACGGTCGGCTGCAGCCTCCTTTCAGGGAGTAGTAGAAGGCAGTAAGGTCTCCCCTGAGCCTCCTTTTCTCCAGGCTAAACAACTCCAGCTTTTTCAGCTGCTCCTCATAAGACTTGTGCTCCAGACAGCTCACCAGCATCATTGCCCTTCTTTGGACATGCTACATGAAACTTTTGCAAGAATATGTGCAGCTAAAATATAAAAAATACTGTCAAAAAAGAAGTTACAGGTGACACAGAGTTTTCACCTGTTGCTTCAGTGAGTGAAATATGTCAGTTGAACAAATTTTTTTGACAGTCTATGCATGTGCAAGCAACAATGCCACACCTTGATTTAGGTACTTTTCAGTACACATATCATTAGACCTTAAATTGGGGCGGAAGGAGGAGTTGCATCAAGTTAAAATGTTACTGACCTCCAGCTAAGACCAAACTGAGGATACAGAAGAGATGGAAACCATTATAACGGTCTAAACTACTGCAATTCTGTATATCATTGCATGCAAAGTTCTTTTTTCTGTGGCATTTTTGAAAGTAGAAAATTTCCTCAAGGTGTCTATGATCTTCTTTGTCCTTATTTTCAGCTATCCTGCTGTTTGCACAGATGCTCCTGAAGCCAATTTTATTCTTGTCTATAAGTCTTTACCTTGTGTTAAACTGAACTGCATTGAGTCCTATTCCTGTTGAACTTTTATTGCAATGCTCTAGTCTTTTCAGGTTTTTTTTTTTTGTATGATCATATTTAATGATAACTCAAAAGTGAAGAGGTCTATTCATAGAGGTAGCGTACATCCTGTCCTAGAGGAAAAATTTCCAGAGTAAAAAACTAATCCAGGAACAAAGTCAGTTTGATCCTCTCTGTTCAAAATAATAAGTGTGATGTGGAAAAATATTCACTTGGAACAAGTGGACTAAGAAAAGCAAATTTATTTCAAGCTTCAGATTGTAATAATTTTTTTGCTTGTAACTTGAAACAGAGATCCAGGGGTGAAAAGTCTGCTAAAATTACCTATTGTGTTCATCTCTTTTACTTGAAGTCTTCACTTTAAACTTGTTTTGAGACAGAAATCTCAATATATGTTCATTTCTAACATTGACCAAACTATTTTTTTGAATATTCATTTTCATCAGTGAGTGTCACAGGGCTCTACCCCTGCCATAATATAAAAAATGGATTTTCTTGTTATGCTCTAAATTATCCTGTATTTTTCTTGTTTACACTAATCCTCTAATGAAATAATATTTTAGATTGCTATTTCAGTTGCTTCCTCTGCTGATGCCTTTACAAAGATATTCTTCTTACATTTATCTTTTTCTTCATTGTTACCACATTAATTTTACCTAATCTTCAAGCATCATGGAAATTAACCCTTCCAAAATCTCCAAAGTATTTAATTCATTGTATAGTTAGTGACTAGTCTCTGGTCTTTTTACCAATGCTATTCAATTTACAAAGTCATTCAATTTATTCTTTAGTTTACGTTTGTTTTGTCAAAGAAAAATGATGGGAAGTGACTTCGCTGTAGAGAGACTGAGATTACGATTGATGGAAAATGTATCTCTATTTCCTTTTAGAAAGATCTTTAAATAAATCAGTAACCCATTGATGGTTTATTCAGTTTCAGACTTGCTGTGCCATGTAGACTGCTCACAGGGGTTCAGGTGCTTACAGACAGCATTGCACAAGTGTGAGTACAACATTTTGATGACTGCTTGGGCTCTGAAGAAATACAGATGCTCACCTGCCATGTGGATCTCTAGCTAACAAGTCTATACAAGCCAGTTCCGGCCTTGTCACTTAGTGTTTCAGTTACTGTGGCTCCTGGAAGCACAGTACAGAGACAACTGAATCCCTCTCCATGTAACCATCCTCTGGTGGGACATGGCTGGATAGGAGCCCCAACTAGCAAGCCCAGAAGACTCAGGCTGACTTTCCTCAGGCATGCAAGTGCTCTGGTGCAGTTTCAGCGGCAAAGTCTCAATAGAAGATACTTCAGGCACTGAGAATATATCCTCCCACACTCTGTTAAATTGTCCACTGTGTTCACTGCAAACCTAACAGGGAATTTTAGTCTGAAATATACCACTTTGTATCCAATAGTTACATTATATCAAAGTGGTGCACACTGTGTTTAGTGCAGGTGTGTGGTTATGAGCCATCCTTGAGTGAAACAGACTTTTTTGTGATTTAATACATCAAGTGCTGCTATATTAAAATTTGTCAAGAATTCTCAGTAGCATACAGGCAGACATCCTGAACACATTTTACAGCTGGCACAAAAGAAACATATGTTCTGTGATCTTCCAAGAGATTTCACTTTCATCTCTCCCTTGTCTAAAACTCATTTTAAATTGAGAGGATGTGGTCACACAGAAAAACAACTTTTTAGAAAACATTTTTTTATTTTAATTTATTTGAGACATGAAGGACAAAATTTATACTTTTAATTTGTTTATAAATATCCAGGATATATTGGGGGAAAAAAAATAGCCAAGCACAAAAAATCTAACAATTACACCATTCTAAGGATGCCTTAGTCTAGATAATTTCCGATGGCAGAAGGAGTGACAACATCTGTACTCTGACTAAAATAAAACTGAACAATTAGAAAGTGAATTCTGATGTGGTAAATGAGGCTTCAGCTATTGCAGGCACACATTCCCTTATTTTCCTTATCAGCAGATGCTGATGTTACAAAACCATAACTAGCAACTGAGAACAGATGGTTATCTCTTTTCATCACAATAGCTCAGAAGGGAATAGGCACTTAAATAGCGAGACCTCAGTCACCCCTCTGAGTAAGTTTCCTATTCTGAGTTTCAAACAATATGTCTCTTAACAGCTTTCCAATCGCCTGCAATCTGCATATCCAGACAGGTAACCTCAGTTGTGCCCAGCACAGACCAGGCAGTAAATAAAAGCTGACCTCACCTGGCTGAAACACAGATTCATGTTCTCCCCGAAGTGGATCTGCCTTGGGCTTGAGTTATAATGACCCCCTAGCACTCTGGGCACAGCTTGCTTCCTCCTGTCTAAAAATCAGACCACAGACAGACAACTATGGTAGATGTTCAATCACTGCAATGTATATATTTCTTTTTTCACACTGTCCTCACCAACTTCCCAGGTGCATACTGCAGTGCAGGCTGGCTGAAATAAAGAAATATTTCTAATGAATTTAAAATTCCTCAGCTTGAGATAAATTAAAAATATTTGGTCGTTCTGTGGTTGAATTTGCTGAACATGAAGCAAGGAATACAACAGCAGTGTGGTGGCTGGGTAAAGTTATCTTTCTGGTATTCCAGGAAAAACAATGAGATGAAGAGCAAATGTTGCTCAAATTAAACATGGATTAACTCCATATACATTTAATTATACCACTGAAGAGTTTCCCTCTGATCCTCTCTTTTAATGATGAAATAAAAGTAGTTGGAGCTAAAGAAGAAAGTTCAAAGAAGTTGTAAGATTCTCAGAAAACTTTTGTGA
Organism: Eulacestoma nigropectus; assembly: GCA_013397775.1. Taxonomy (NCBI): domain Eukaryota; kingdom Metazoa; phylum Chordata; class Aves; order Passeriformes; genus Eulacestoma; species Eulacestoma nigropectus. Next base: position 39,338 of record VZTE01002252.1, read on the forward strand.
CCCTATGGCTTCTCTTTGCAGAGCCACATGCTGTAACTTTAGTGGTCACAAGTAGCTGGAATCAGAGCACATCCAGTCCCTTGTCGTGTTGTATAGAGCAACTCCTCTGTCATACAGGTTTCTCCAAGTCATAGCACAACTCTTGCTCCATAGAAGGGTGTCTATAACTTGTGAATATAATTTCTGTATCATGGTGGTGCTTAATAACAGAGATTGTGTTCTGATGAGCTTCATGGAGGCTGAGTGCTTATTCAGTTTACTAAAAAAAAATTATATATCTGAATATATTATATATATATATAATCTACATAATATATGAGATATTATGTAGCATATTATTACATATAATTTATTACATAAAATTACATGTAAAAATTCCAGTTCATCCTAAACTTGACAGAACAGACTGTATTGTTTTATGGTACATAAGTTGATGGCTCTTAAAATTGGTACAGTCAGCAACTGCACAATTGTGTGAACATGAAAAGTGCCTCCACCTTTTTTGAAATAATGTTTGAATAGCTCTGAACAGAAGTAATTTAGACTCAGTACATTTTCTTAATGGTATTTTGTCCAGCTTGTTCGGTTTTTTTTACTGCCAGTCATTTTCCTTCCATGTTATCTCTTTGAAATTCTTGGTTACAATGACTTAAGAAAAAACCCTGCATGTGAACAGATTGGTGAGTGTAAAGTACATATTATGCAAAAAGATAGTGGGTGTGTTATTGGTGTGGCTGTCTCTCTCTCTCTGCTTGCTTGAGATCATTAGTCATGCAGAAAAACTGGTACAGTTCTATATGATTGCTAGGCATGCAGTAAAACTAATACCAGAAACTGGAATAGGCTGATATGCTGTGGAAGATATTTGAATTGAGAAACAAAGGGGAATTTTCTCCAAAATAATGATTTCTAGTGTCCATGATAATGTTGGCAGAATTATCTAAGTATGAAAGAAGACCATATGCTAACATTGCTTGATTGACATTTAAACCAGGAAGAGTTGCTTGTTTCTCTAACAAGATGCTTGTAAACTAGTCATGAGGTAGGTAGCACTGGGTGGTGACATATATTAATGAAAGGCCTTTGTAGTATCTTTTATAATTAGCATATTAAATATGCTATTGCCCTAATGTTCTTTTCTCCTTATTTAAATAGGTCACTGTTTGGTGGAAACTAGAACAGAGAACAATGCAAATCAAAAAGAGCTTTGTGATCCACATCCGAGTACCCAATTACTGGCCTCAAGTTGCTTGCATCTTACCTACTCACAGATTCTGTTATGCCTTTTTCAGTATGGTTTCAGACTGCACAAGAGAAAAAAATGGCCTAGTTAGATTATCCACATTAGCCAGAGGATATTATGTTCTATGTAATAACATTGTAGTATCTGTAGAGCACTGGAGGATAAAGACTGGTGTTGAAGGTATCCACCAGCTAAATTCAACATCTTCCTTGGGCTGAGGTATTTTAAATCTCTCTCCCTTTTTCAAGAAGTTTAACCATCAGGCTGTATGGTTTTTTCTGCTGGGGAAATTCTCCTAGGAAATCTGTGATCTTCTATGTAGCATTATTTTCTTTCTGCAACAAACATTCATAAGACAAATACCTGCTAAAGCTTTGTCTCCCACTACCTCAGCACACCATGTCTTGAAACAGTGTGCTGAGGTTCCTTGAAATAAAGAATGAATGGTTAGTGTCATTTTTCAAAGAGAGTAATAAAGCATTATGTTCTGAAACACAAATTTTCAGCCTGAGGTATCTGCGAACAGAGACATCTCTAATACCTCTACCACTCTTGTACACAGTGCTGGATTGAAGGCATTTTTAGTGATTTAGTGATCCCAGCTGAAATGTACTGACCTGTATTACAATGCCTTGTGTTCTTATTTCTTCAAATAATTCAAAACCACTTGATTTTCCACTTACTGTATGAAAATTTGAAAATTCACACTTTTTCTTCAGCTTTGAGTGCTTAGAGTATAAGTAGAAAGGAGCTCAGCTGGTATTCCAAGCAAAATCTTTAAATGGAGTCTAAGTACCTAAGAGTACCTACAGGAGTTTTCAGATCCATCAAGAGAAATTTTGTTTTTAATTCAGTGGGAATAATGTACAAGTTATCATATGTCAATTGAGCCACAGTATCTGACTTTTAGCCTGTGACAAACAAAGGATAACACAATTTGGTTGAACCTTCTCCTTTTTCATGCCTTAAGAACATGTATGCAGACAGGTGGAACACGTCAGCCAAAACTTGACTACAAATCTGAGTCCATGGAAGTTTGTGAAGTGCAGCTCTGACCAACATAAACTTAAGAGAAAGGCAGCCATAATAGTTCCAAAAGATAAGAAATGTGAAGTCTTATTTTATGTAAAAAACCCAAACAAACAACCCAGTTTGAGTTCCATTTGAAAGAAAATAAATTATGAAAAAAACCACTAAACTTTATTTTCAATCTAATAGCTGCCACTGATTGTTTATATCTTAGATTTGTTTTTTTTTTTTTTTCTATCCCCTTCTCATATGTAGGATTTATTTTGTTAGTAGATACTTTTCCATTTTCTTTCCTCCAGACCTTATCACATTGAACTTTTCAACAGCATTTGGACCTGATTTTATCCTACCATGCACTTGCTACTGATCTAGTTTTGATTTTTCTTTCAGAATTTCTCTAAGGGGAATTATCACTAAAAATACTTGGTGGGAATACCTGAAACACGTGATTCAGGTAAAGAAAGCAATTTTAAGCTAATTCATTGGTCAAAATAAAAAATACCTAGTACACTATAAGGTCCCTTTGCTGGATGTAGCTAGAGAAGGTTTTCATTACTTGCAGATAAACTGAAACAGATGTCTGCAATAAGCTGCAGCCAATTAAAAAAATTCTCAAATGGAAAAAAAAAAATATTAAGTTAGGAGTTGACAAAATGATGCAAAACATTTTTACTGGTGTTGACTTTATTGATCACCATAAATAGCAATGCTGCTGTGCAACTTTAAAGAATACTGCTGACCTCAGCTCCTCAGACATGTAATGAAAGGTTTCAGTAGTGTCTAAAGGATATTAAATGAACTCTCTAAATTACAAGGTGAGCTGAAATATGCTAGAGAGACTAACATGGCATCACTGTCTCAGAGAATGCAATGTGGTCTAGTCTGGAAAGATTTACTCATGTCTATAGCAAGAAGAATCAAGCAGAGAATGTTTAGTTTTCACTAGATAAAATGGCTGAGAGTACCTCGGTGTAGGGAAGGGCTGTACCACGTGTGCTTCACCTCTTTTAAAATTAGTGGAGTAGTGTTGCTTTGACAATCTAAGAAGAACCTCAATACACAGTAACACTAACTATGTTTGTTATAGTGTTATTTAGGAACGGATAATATAAAAGGCACCATAAAGACAAAATCCTGAGATTTTTTTTTTTTTTTAATAAATAGGAATGATAAGTATAGAATCATAGAATCAAAGACCTTTAAGATTATTGAGTCCATCTGTTAAAGTGTCACAAGTTGCCAGGATCTTCAGCCTGAGACATAGGCTTGATTTCCTGCTCTCTTGAAAGCTCTCAGTGAGATTGCTTTCCCCATTCTTCTTCCTCTTACATAAAACAGTTGCAAAGTCAAGCACAGTAATGAAGACAAGCAGAATGTGTCTGGAAAAAAAAAGTATCATTATTTAAAATATAAAAATGTAAAAATATAGAATATGTGCTGTTAACTGTAGTCTGACATCTACAAAAAGCTACTACTTCTATAAATTTTTAAAGAAATGAAAGCACCTCTCCTAACGAGAAGTTACCGTGATCATTACCTTCCTGATTTGATTATGACAAAGGGAATAAAAAGTACATTGAAAAAGCAATGGTTATGATAACAGAGTGCACAAGAAGGAACAGAAAGAACAAAAGACAGAATTTTGGGCAATTGCAAAGACGGACTCATTTTACAAAAATACCTGCATGCTATGTGATAAAACTGAATAAATGCATCACCAAATAGAAGGAGTGTAAAAAAAGCACTATTCCATATGTAGAATTTTTGAGGTAACTGTAATAAGATGTTCATGTGTATTGCTCCATCACAAGTTAAATCCAACAATTAATTACTAGACCGATGGCCTGCCATACTTTGTAAGTAACTAAAAGAAAATAATAGGGTAGCACAAAAACAGTGCATACAGTACTGACATTTTTGTTTTGTTTTGCACCCATCTCCCTTTCTCCATTTATATCTCATTGTCTGCAATCTTACCAGGACAATTGCACTTCATTTCTCCATTACTGAATTTATACTTTGAACTTATAGTGCTGCAGATGACAGTACTATTGATCAAAGGACTGCTCAAGCCTGAAATGATATCTAGGGGAAAAAAATAAGATTTGCTTTAAGTGTAGACATGAAAGCACAGAGAACAGCCATGAACATTCATATCAAGCAGTATCATCCAAGCTTAAGAATATGTTTCTTGCTGAACACTGGGGGCCAATCAGTGAATCATTTGGGGAGAATGAAGAAACCAAGGAAAGAAATTCCATAACTTAAATACTTGAGATATTATGACTTGAGGTTACCAACGTACTGACAAGAACTCACAAACCTGAAAACTCTGGTTTATGTATATCAGAACCAGGTTCCTGTCATGATGTCCTTAATAATGTTTTGAATCTCATTTCCAGTAACTAAGAAGAAAAAAGGATTTTTCTTGGTTTATATAGTGGTGGTGCTTAGCTGTATCTTTAAATCTTATGTGGTATATTCTTTTTGGTTCTTATTTTAATGTTTTTAGCTTCTGAGATGTGAACTAAGCACTAAAAATTAAGAGACACTTTTGATGGAGGTATTAAGAAATATTCTTTTATCAAGTTTGACCAACCTGATGGCTTCCTATAAGGAAATTACTCTCTTAATAGATGAAGGGAGAGCAAAAGGTATTATCTACCTTGTCTTCAGTAAGGTTTTCAACACTGTCTTTCATATGAACCTCATAGAGGGGTTGATGAAGTATGGGCTGGATGCACAGACAGTGAGGTGAACTGAAAACTGGCTGAATGACCACATCCAGAGGGTGGTGATGAGTAGTATAAAGTGTAGCTAGAGGCCAATAGCTGGTGGTGTACACCAAAGAACAATGCAGGATCTGGTCCTGTTCAGTGCTTCTTTAATGATCTGGATGGTGGGACTGAGAGTATTGTTAGCAAGTGTGCAAGTGACACAAAACTGAGCTGAGTAGCTGATAACACCAGAAGACTGCTACCATTCAAAGGCACCTTGACAAGCTGGAAAAATGGGCTGAAAGGAGCCTCATGATGTTCAAAAAGGTGCAAAGGCCTTCACCTGGGGAGAAAAAAGACTGTGCAGCAGCAGATGCTGGGGCCACTCCACTGGAAAGAAAGATTTGGGTGTAGAAAAGGACTTGGGAGTAGTAGTAGAGCCAAGAATGTACCCTTGCAGCAAAAAAGACTAGTGGTATTCCAAGCTGAATTAGGCAAAGAATTGTCAGCAAGTTTGAAGGAGGCTTCTCCTCTATTCAGTACCGATGAGGCCATACCTATGTCCTATTCTGGGGTCCCCAGTACAAGAGACATGGATATACTAGAAAGAGTCCCGTGAAAAGCCACTAAAATTATTAGGGAAGTGGAGTATCCTTCCTATGTGGAAAGGTTGAGAGATCTGAGACTTCAGCCTGGAGAAGAGAAGGCTTTGAGAGATCTCATCTACATATAGAAATTCCTGAGGGGAGGGTGTAAAGGATAGCAAGCCAGGCTCTTTTCAGTGGTTCCCACTAACAGGACCAGAGGCACTGGGCACAAACTGAAACACAGGGTGTACTGTCTGAACGTCACAAAGCATTTTTACCGTGAGGTTGATGGTGCACTGATACAGGCTGCCCAGACCGGTTGTGGAATCTCCCTCCTTGGAGATATTCAAATGCTTGAGCAGTTGGCTATAAGTAGCACTGCTTGAGCAGGGAGGTTGGATCAGATGTCCTCCAGAGGTTGCTTCCAATCTCAACCATTCTGTGATTGATTCTCATCTGATAGATACAGAGTTTTGAACTGGCCTTCCAAAGTACCCTCTTTTTTATTAGGCCTTTGAGAGGGACCAATATATACGTGTCTCAACATATGTCACAAATGAGGTGAAGAAAATTCCTATAAAAAACTGTGTTGCCCTGTCCCCAGAGAGGCTTCACCTGGCAGCCAATCAGGGCAGAGAAAACTTCCATGATTAGACTGGGAGCAGTTTCCTGCCCCTCCCGCTACACACACACACGCGTGCGCTTGCAGGTGAAGGCAAGTACCCGGATCCTTGCGAAAGATGCCTGCCAAAAATGCCCGCCAAAAACGAGCCCGCGAAGCCAAGGTGGGGGAGGAGTTTGGGAGCACGTGCAACACCACGAGGCCTTTTTGCTTTGGGTCGCTTGGAGAGTCAGCTTGGCCCCTTCTGCTCCGGCCTTTGCGCCCTCTTTCCTGTGGTCCTGTTTCCCTGCCAGTTCCTGCTTTGCCCTGCTGTGCCAGTTCTGGAAACTAGCTTGTCACCGTGAGGATCTTGTGCTCCGCAGTCGCCGCTGCCTGCATTTGGCATTTGACTGCGACTGTAGTTGCCATTGTGTTTTTCACCCGCTGTCTGCAGCCGCCATCCACAGCTCATAGCCGCCATCCGCAGCCACTGCCCACACCCAGCTTCCAGCCACTGTCCGCAGCAGTCGTCGGAGGCACGCTGCCGCTGCCACTTGGAAATTGCGTCCAGCCTGTCACGGAAGCTATGCAAATGCACCGCAGTTTGCTCCGTCTGCCAAAACAATGCTGACAGATAGCCGGGGTTCTGTGGTAACCCTGCCCCCTGTCTTCTGTTTCTTTCCCCCTCTCTCTCTTTTCTCTCTCTCTGCTCCTTTTTCCTTTCCCCCCCTCCTTAATAAGAACACTTAGTTGGTTTTTTTGTTTGTTTGTTTGTCTTTGTTGTTTGTTTTTTTTTTTATTTTTTATTTTAATAAATGGTTCTCAGATATAATATTGACATGTTTGTGCTTGATTTTTTTTCAGAAAAATCTATCAAAAGAGTCCTTCCTGGATCCCCCTTTTATAGTGGAACAGGACAGTCTTCATTAGATTTTTTTTTTATGAGATCTTCAACTAGCACTCTCAGGAATGCTACTAGAGTATCCATGTTTCTTTTCCAACTTCTTTTCTCTATGAGGTTTTCAAACCAACGCTGCCTGTTTGTGAACTACCCCAGCTGATAGCTAATAAATATTTTTACTACTTATTACAAGCAACAAGTATAGAAAAAATTAGTGACTAAAAGCCAGTGTGGAAAACTGAGTAGCGCAGATTGCCTGTCCTGTTTCACAGTTCTTTCTGCCACAGAACTGGTCAGCCTATGATTTATTTTTCTTACAAGAAAAGTGACACAAATGGAAATAATAAATCACTCTAATAATCAGAGTGTAATAAAACTGTGAGATGGAAAAACTATTACCTGCTGGTGGATGTAATGCTGTGCGCTGAGTCAGAATACTAACTGTCTTTCTTTCATGAGGAGTCAATTTAAAAATACATGATAGAAAAATAGATAGGATAGATAGATCTTAAAATCTCCTTATTTTTCAACAGAAGTGCACAGTTTTCCCCTTTTCTTATTTTCTGCTCTTATGTGAACACAATCCACAACTCTCTTAAAGCCAATTACCTACACTGTCAGATCACATCTCACTTATGCTTCCTTCCTGGAGTATGTTTGAATTCTGCTCTCTTTCAAAAACGTGTATGAGCCTGCTCATGTTAGCACAATGCGAATATATTGAAGGACAGTACACAGAAATCTGATATTAGTTTGTCTTGATCAAAATGTACAAAGGCAAATGGTTGCTGATGTCATATATTTATTACATTTATAAGTTTCAACTTAGCATAGGTTATGACTAAATCTTTTATCAGGAATATCCTGATGGATTTTATTAAATATGTCATGGTTTAGGAATGGTATTCTCCAACTTAGTAGTCCCACTAAAATCATGCCACTGCTCGCTCCCTCTCCACCTTCAATTGAAAGCACAAAAGGATAGCGGGTTGAGACAAGAACAATTTACTGGAAATAGCAATGAGGTAAAACAAACAGTAACAGCTACAATATTAATAACAAGAGATATAAGACAAAGAAATTGTATTCACGGAAAGTCTGTGAAAATGTGACTGGTCTTCCCCATCATGTTTTCTCCCCACCAGAAGGAACTCTCTTGTTCTTTTGAAGAGAGAGGCCCTCATTCTAACCCCTGGCAATGACTTGTGGTGGTACAGAATAGCCTCTGTGGCCACTGGACTCATTTGGTATTAGCACACTATTTCTATGTACCTGGAAGTTTTCTTTCAGAATATGAGACTGCTGGTTTTGATCTCTTATTTGTTCTTTGTTCTACCTTGAGTTCTCTGAAGGACCTGGCCTCATAGCTATTTCTTCCATGCTCTGCTCTTCTGTGTCATAAACTGGTTTATTCATAACCCAGACATCAGGAAGGAGATTCTTCAGGAATTTGATCATATTACCTTTCCAAAAGAATATCTATGAATTCCAGGCAAGCATGCTTTCTTATCTGAGAAGTGGAAATGCAAATCTGCTTAGATCACCTTTGCTTAAATACTCTTCATGAATCTGGGCAATATTAGAATTGGTAATGTTATCCTTCATAGAAAGGAAGAGACAGCCAGACAAGGAACATGTTCATGTGCTAGTAATTGCATTCATTTTCATGAATGCATGCGAAACATAATTATATTTATGAAAACATGCTTTCTGATTCACAAATTAAATATTGCAGTCATCTTTCAGACAACATATATATTCATTGGCAATTTTACTAGCTTGTTGCCTGTCAGATTTCATTACAAATTACAAAGACGGTTGTATGACTGAGGTGACACACTGAACACAGTGGGTCCCAAACCCACACTGAAATACAAAAGATCCAAAATTTATTCAATACTGAAATTTATAAAAAGGGCAGAAGCTGTGACCACTTAAAGTAAGTGTCATGTCACCATGATAAGAGTTTGAAGTCCTCTACGGACAGGAATAGTGACAGTGCTCAAGACGTATTCATTCCCTTGTCTCTTCACAGAGCAGCCATAATAGACATCAGTCACTTCTTCCAAAATGTTCAGGCTGGGCAGACACTGAAAACATTTTTATTGGTGCCACTCAGCTTCATCATCAACCCTTTTTTTTTTTGTGTATTCAGGAGCCTGACACTTAAAAAGGACATAAGCAATTATTTTTTAACTTGTAATATCTTCTGCAGAAACATTTGTTTGGGTGATGTTAGTCACAATTTGCTATTAACTGTAGTATTTAGCACAATTAAATGAAACACACCTAATGTGGGTAATTATCTATTCTTTTATGCTGGTAAACTTGCCAGATTTGGTGGTGACAGTGAAGAGAGGGAGACCTTAGAATGGACAGCAAAATGTCAAATTGCACATAATTTTACAATTTCTGTTATCCCACTTGGCAATCATAAACATACAACATGGAAATAAACAATATATATTAACTTTGTTTAGGAAATTAAACATTTCTGCTTTTTAAATTAGAAAACATGTATATTAAACAAAAATACCAGACTGACCAAACTTGTCAGAAGTGTACTATTTAATGAAAATTTGTGAAGCTTCCTTAGTTGTATATATGAGAATCTCATTTATTTTAACTAATTAGCATTACTATTAAAACCGGCCCTAAAATAACAAATCAGACATACACACTCAAACCCATTGACAAAACAGGTTGTCGCTTTTAAATGTAATGTGTCCAAGTTTTCTTCTGATTCTTTATTTCTTCCTTTGGACTGGAGATTTTTCATTTCCAGCTTGCAAAAGTTCCTTAGTTTTTGCCTGCCAGTAAGCATTTTATTTTAATATTTTAGTAGTGCTCAGTAATTCACTTGATAGCTAAACTAGAGAATTGTGAAAAGCAAAATAGATATAAAAAATCAGCTCCAGTTCCTTCCTGTGATAGTTTCCAAGACAACTAGACAAGATGGGAAAGTTGAATACAATTTTAAATGCTTTAGATGTGCCAAACTGCAGAAAGAAATTGAATTACTTGTTCACTGAAAGGAATGGAATATAACAGAAACAATACTTAATCTCCAGAATCTCCACTCTTTCCAAGAAAGTTAAAGCAGTAAAATTATTCCACTCTGTTCAGCCATAAGAACCTAGCTTTCCATGAGGGCATTAGTTTTGGGACAAGCGCCTTCTTCCAGCATAATTAAAAAAAAAACCTGGTAGTGCGCTTAAACTAAACTGAAAATAAGAAAGAAGCCTTTCAACTTTATACCACATGAATTTATCCATTTAATTTCAGACATTAACTGACTATTAATGGAAGGTCCCAGGGCACACAGATTGAAATAAAGAAGTCAATATGTTTTTTTATTATGGAAACATAAAAACATGTTTAGATATAATTGAAATCTAAATATTGATGTAATAAAAACATTCTAAAACTATAATTTATTTCCTTTGTGTAATTTCAGTTACTCATCTGCAGTGTAGAAAGATGAGCCCATCCGTACAAAAATGCTCTGCAATAACTAATGATTTAGTTTGTGAACAGCTTTCAAAGTTTAATTTTCTTTTTTCAATGTCACACTATAGCGATAAAAAAACTGTTGTTTGCTTGTTTATTTTTTTACCTATATAAACCTGTTAATGGGTTGGAATTTGCTTTATGTGCAGAAATATTCTGAGACTGTGCATCACTTCTTTTCTTTCTGGATGAGTTTCAAACCTAGACTTTTCTTATTAGGAACCTGGGTGGAACAGATGTATGACTGTAGGTTTTTTCAGCTTTGATATAATCCTGTGTGTCACCAAAGTTTTCTTTCAGAAAATGTTCCAAATAGTTTTAATCATGTATGACATCTGGCTTCCTGTAGAAAATCACCCTTTTTTTTTTTTTTTTTTTTTTTTTGTGGGAGGTCAAATTAGCGCAAAAACTTGCGTTTCNTTTTTTTTTTCTGTGGGGCAGTCTAATTGACCTGAAAATGTGAGCTCAACAATATGATATCACCTTTAGGTAACAAGTGTAACAAGTGTTAGCAGGTGCCAAAAATCTATTCTAATCAGAAGCAAGTAGGTATCTCTTGCATTTGGGAAGGTGCCCATTTTTTATTTAAATTTTCTTAGCTTTTGAAATATGATCTTAAAAGCCTCCAAAGCAAAGTCTGAAGCAAAACAACCAGCCTCACAAACTATCTTCAAAAATTTTGGAGAGCAGTCAAGCATTCTTGAGTATAATTTTATTTACTTTTCAGTTGGAATGAAGTGATAAGATTCAGCAGACAAAAATATATCTTTTAAACTTTTTTTTTAAAGGGGCAAATATTGGTCTACTTTCCTTGGTGTAGACTTGGAAACAATAAGAGATAAAGTGCAGTGGCTGAAACTTTATAAACTATTAATTGTACTCTAGTAATCCAACCAGTCATACTATAATTTGCCTAAATCTGTTACCTAAATCCCTATGTGGACAGGAAACAAGTAACAAGGCATCTTCCAATTTCATGTTATTTATTTCATGTTCTTTAAAATCCACCCCAGATTGGCACAATCCCAGATCCAGCAATTAAGGTAAAAGGAGGGTGTGAACTATGTGAAAGATGGTAGAAATTTTAAATCTGTTTGTTCTTGGTCCATTGTGTATGTGTCGTTTCCTGTATGCTTTGTTTAAGAAGGTGTGGCTGGGTGGTAGGAAGAAGGGCTGCCAGGTTGTGTGTTCCTGCTGTGGGTGGGCATGGCAGAGTCTCTTAGAGACAGGGAAAAAATACTCTGAGAACAAGTGAGTATGCTCAGCTAGGAAAAATTTCTACAATGCAGATAAAAAACTAAGAGACATAGCAAGGAAGGATTCTCTAACGTGAGAGAAGTCTTCAAAAAGGAGGTGCAACAAATATCAGAAGTAATTAAAAGATTAATTGCAAAAGGGACAAAGACATAGTAGCTGTAGAGGTAGAGGAAGAAAGAAGGAAGGAAGATGGGGGTGAATCCTTTCAAGTCTTCAATTTTGTCCCACTCAGACCTTTATTTTTTTTCTATTTATGTGATGTAGCTTAATTCATGTATTTTCTACAGAAAAAACAGTCATACAGGTAGGAAACCTTTTGACTGGTCACATCATGGAAGCTGAGGGGAAAAGAGAATTTCATCTCAAAGCAATGTCTGGCTCTGCAGCTAACACAGGTTCTTTGTTGGTAGGCCATGTACTGTATAATTAGACCCTCATATTGTGCTTATCTACAAAAATCAACAGCAACAGGTCAACCATGGCCTAGAATTCAAGCTCACATCCTAAAAGGGCATCTGATCTCTTCTTGATTTGCAGCTTTCAGAAAGCATCAATAAAGTTCTGGAAAGTACAGAGCAACCAATGCAGTCTGAAGGACAAATATGAAAGCTTATGCAAAGTTACCTGAAGTGATTCCTGCTGGGTTTTTCTTTGCTTCCTGCTGGTCTCACTGACTCTATGAATGCTTTATCCATCTTGGAATGAGGCATAAGTGTTCTGAGAAAAATGTCATTATCCTTTACCTGATCAGTTTGAGGGCATTTCAGAGAATCTCACTGTGAAAGCATTCACATGGCAGTAGGACAGTTTTCTCCTGGAATAAACCTATAAAAAAACCTCAGAAATTGCGGTAAGTCTGAAATATGTAATTTACCCTTGTCTTGATGTTCTCAGCCTTCAATGCCAAAGACTTAACAAGGAAATAGATTGCCAACCTGCAAAATATATTTCATGGCGGTATAGGAGGCTAATTGATGCTCTAAAGCATTGAAAATGTAGCTAATACACACTTTCTGCTATGTAAGAATACTTAAGAACTACATTATTAAAGAGTTACAAATCTGGTTACACACCACTGAATCTAATTCTTTGCTTCCTGTTCATTATTGCATTTATTTATCTGATGAATAGCTCAAAGGGAGAAACTGTTCATTTTAATTTCCATTCATCAAAAGATGAATGAGGTTAGAAAAACTTTTAGCTTTTTAACATTGTTTACTCAAATATTGCATTATTGAAATAAAATTAATAAAGATATAGTATGAGTTCTACTATTACCTTTTATTACTAACCTATTTTCATTTGTTCTGATTTCTTCTATTGATATCTTATGAAAGAGTTAATGAACAGTTAATGAACTGTTAATGAACAGTTAACTGCAAAAACTAATTCCTTGTCATCAGTCCAAACTGCATTTATTGCTACTATTTTTTCATTGAATTTAAAAATGAATATAGGTATTTACATTTCAGGTATTTTCATGATTTGCTAAATCCGGGTGTAGTCTCATCCCAGAAAATTGCTGTACCTGTATCAATATCCATATCATAAGGATTAATCAGTAAAGCTAAAATAATTGGAGAGTAACATCTGAGAAATTAAAGTAATATGAAAGAGATCAGCCAGAGATGAAAAACTGTAACTAACTGTAAACCGTTAGTAATCCTCTATGTCAGGAGATGTTCTGACAAAGATGAGTCGAGGGCTTTAAAATTAAGGTAAATAAGGTTTAACTTTTAAAGCAACTATTTCTTCATCCGTGTTAAGTACTGTTATCAAGCCATAGCATGAAAGAGTGTGGAAAAACATACCAGAGAGCACCTAGAAATCTTGAGAAAAATCTATTGATTTTGAATTTAAAGTTCCACAGAAGTATGCAAATGAGAATGTACTTTATTTCACTCCAACATACCAAGCATCTGTTACTGGTACTTGAAGAAATGACTTATCAAATCTATTTTAACTGAGACAACATTTGGTATTTCTGATTGTCAGTGAGTCCAAAAGCTTTCAAAGTCCTAGTCATGACCCTGAGAGTCACTCAGTTGGTTACAGCCTGGTGCTAATGATGCCAAGGTTGTGGGTTTGGTCCCTGTATAGGCTATTCACTAAAGAGTTGGATTTGATGATCCTTATGGGTCCGTTCCAACTCAGAATATTCTGTGATTCTGTGATTTTTTTTTCCAGCCTTGTTTTTGTCCTGTGAAGAGAATAGTTTTAGAAAATAACTCCTCTGTTTTTGTCGATTTTTCTTTACACAATTCTGGATACACCAAGCCAGATGTATGTTTGCTTAAACTTTGATTATTCAGGTTCTGAAGATATAATTCTTCTCTGCTGTTGGATAATACTTTTTGGAAAGCAATGTAATACAGACTGACTATAAAAAATAAAATTTTCCAGCAAGATGCTAAAAAAATGAGAAAAACTAACATTAATTATGTCTGTGATTGTCAATCTGACAGTTTCTTGGAGAATAAAACAGTATTTGAATATTACAACCCATCTACAAACCAGTTCACATGCTTTTCATCTTCCGTTTGAAGGTCTTTATTTTGGGTTTGTGTGTTTGAGTTGTTTATAATTTGGAAAGGCAGCTGTATGATACCATGGCTCATTTCTCAGTTACATGGATTTACCTGGAAATTTCCATTGGCTAGACATTCAAGTGCTGGTACATAAGGAGAGGGGGAAACATGGAGGTCTTATTTAAGAGCTGCGAGTGGTTATGTAGAGCCTTGAGTCCTAACTGGGGAAAGTAGAGTTCCTGAGATGAAACACAATGCAGAAAACTCAAGACAGAGTCCTGTCTCTTGAACATCAGCTTTCTGTAGTAACATCCCAGCTACTCTGGAAAAGAAATTGCTTCACCATGAATTGTCAGTGCATCTTTTGATATGTGTACCATTTTTTGACAAATAAAAGACTATTTATACAATCTTCGGACAAAGTATGCATGTATTTGTTATCCTCCAAAACATAACCAAAGCAGAATCTTAGAAGCTTGGAGCAATTTCAAAGTATTGGATCCTCAGTGTGAGTTCTAAATGTCTTAATAATAATAAAAAAATTCTGAATGTTTGCTGATTTGTGTGTAGATATTTGGATACTAAGTTTCATTACAGATTATTTCAATAAAAATAATCCATATGTAATATCACCAATTAAAAATGAAATATAGAGAAATTTTTAAATGCAACTTCAATTTAAATTATATTCTTATTTATTATAGTGATATAGTTCAGTATAAATATTCTCTGATACATGATATCAAGACATTATCAAAACCCATATAAATAATTAACAGATTCATTTTACCCTTTGAGCAGCGCTCACATCAGGTTTCTCTTCAGCTAGGATTATGGCTCTATTAAAAACTGTCTGCCTGAGCAGTTCTAAAGCTGCTGCAGAGATGAATCTGTAACATTATATGATATCAACTACATTATCATAAAGAAGTAGTAAGAAGTAAATAGATAGAATGATAGTCTATCATGTGAAGCACACAATCAGCTTAGAAAGGACTCAAAGAAACCAATAATCATCTGGGTCATTCTCTTCCAAGTGCAGGATTTTTCATGGAAATGAATTTCCAAGTTCTAAATCACTCAAATGAAAGTGCTTTATTCTCTCCAACTGGGGCTTCTAGTTATTTCCTCACCATTCATTTGTTGTGATGCCCAGCCTAAATTTACTTTTTCTTAGTTTCATATCATTATTCTCAGTTATTCTGACAGTTTATAACAGACAGCTTTATGAAACAGTTCCAAGATTTATTTAAAAGAAAGAATAAACTTTTTTATATGCCTGGGTTAAAAGTTCCAATCTACAGAACTTCACACTATTACCATACAGAAGATCTCTGAAATTCTCTTCTTAAATACATCAAATTGCTTGATAATAAGATATCTGCCTGCAGCCTCACACACATATGCATATGTTTAAACACTTCTGTATAATTTTAGAAGTCCAAGTATCCCTGCTACCTCATAATTTTAAGGTAAGTACAACTTTCTTCAAAGAACTTACGAAACTACATCCTATAGACAGAAAAGAATGAACCAAAGTAAGTATATTTTTCTTTGCAATGGAACAAAAGATATGAAATCCTAGTCCTCCCTTGTTCATATCTAAGCTCATTTGGTGAAAAGGGACATGAATGTTGTTTACTGTCTCTTTGTGATGCTTAAGCTGTATACAGAAGTCAGGGAGAATAATAAAGAATATGCCAGAAAGATGACTGGCATAGAAAAACATGGAGAGTTATTGAATATTTGCAGAGTTCAGATGATACTTGGGACTGTTTTGTCATGCTGTGGCTAGAAATAAAGACAAAGACAGTTTACTGCTGTTATTTGATGCCTGGTCTTAAAAAAACATGGAACGACTGGCAGTTCATTGGGCCTAATGTGCTTTATTTTTCCTTTTAAGTATCTGTTTACTATAACAAGTTCTTGATATTTATGTTATGCAGAGTGATTTATTTCTCTTGCACTCTTTCCTGTCGTACACATGATTTTGGTTTGGGTAGAATTCTTTGGTGGAATCCCAAACTTTAAATTAGCTAAACCAAACTTCACTTTAATTTGCAAAAAACTGAAGTTTGTTGCATGAAAACACATTTAATCAATTATACAGTTCTATGTTGTTAATACAATACATTATACTTGTATAACTTAACTTTGGACAACGAAAATATTACGTATTTGAAAAGGGAATTTTGATGTTAAATTTTAAGTTGGAAGAATATATTTTGAATCCAAGAGAGCTAAATGTACATTGTGAGTGACATGCACACAGTTTAAAAAGAGGCAGTGTAGGCTAAAGTATTTTACATAATTGGCTTTTATTTTTGTGGTAATCCTCTAAGATGAAGATAGCCATACACTCTCAAAACTATGTTGAAGTTAATAAACAACAAATAATAAAAGAGATTTCTTATTTGGAATGAAATAAAAACTAAAGTTTGCAAGGAATTAATCTCTAAAATAATGAATTAATTAAGAGAATGCGTCAACATAATATCTGCTTAACTATAAATTTCAGCATAAATTTGTGACTTTGTAGAGGCTTAACTTTCAGTCTCCACTGTGTCTAAATTCCTTTTAAATTGCCATCAAGAGTGACACAAAGATGATATTACTCCCCGCTAGGTTCTCTCTTTTGATATAGTGCGATATTTTACAAAGCATTTAAGCCTCTGCAAAAATGTGCATAACCTTGGACAATATTTAAAAGCTATGAAAAATCAGATTAGAATTTGGGTGTAAACATGCTAATGCCTGCACATCCAAACTTTCACTCCTTGAATAACGTTGAAGAAAAATTCAAAAAGCCGCAAGTGTTTAGAAGAACACAACAGCACAAAACCACAAACAAAGACCACACACACAGTTTCCCAGTCCCTCCCCTCCCCCTCCCAAACAGACCCCGACAAATTCCAGCCATCTCTAGTTTCCCCCTGGTAGGCTTGTAATATAGAAACAGAAAATGTTGACTGCTCATCTTGTGTACTCTTCAGTGTGTTAGAATCAATATAGCTTGCAGAATTCTTTACTGAAAAAATAGTTCAGATCAGCTGTTGGTGTCTCCAGAGCATTCATTTGATCAGGCTGCTTCTGTCTTGATACATCATTTTTCTAGATTAACCATTCGGGTCCTGGACTTGAGAATGGGTCAGTTTGATCTTTCATCAGAAGAAAAATTTGCAAATTCTGTTGACTGCTTTTGCTCCTATTTCTTGCAGAATAATTCTTCTCATTATGAGAATGGCAAAAATTACCATAAAAGATAGAGTTTTGCCCTCATTCATCTTTAATACATGAGCTGTGTTAGATGATTCTACATTTCTGGGCTTTTTTTGATCACAGGCATGATCATTTCTAACAATATCAGAATTTCTCTAAGAACACAGCTCTTTTATGACACAAAAAGTTTTAAAGAGCAAGCTATTTTCACTTCAGTTGAGCAAAAAATCTTTTTGCCCTCAGCAGCAAAGGTGAATCATCAAGCTATCTATTAGATGTTAACATATTTGCCTCTACAGGTAAAGTAAATTAAAACTGTTGCATGCCACAACTCACTCAAAGGGCTCTTTTCACTTACGACTTTGCTCTAAAAAATAGGTGAGGGCTGAAACAAAAGCAGGTTGATTAAATTCCACCTCAACAGTGGTGGTTTGCTCAATGTTTAGGGTAGTGTGGGGCAGTGTGGGCTAACAGAGAAGGTACAGCTGTGTCTGTTCTGGAGCTAGAGTACACTTCAATCCACAGACCTCTGGTGGCTCTCACAACACACAAGTTAGGCACTGGGACTTTTTCTTCTTCTGTCCCTTCTTTAGGCAAGACAAATATTCTCCATTATGCTGTTTCTGCTGCAATGGTGTCGAAAGCTCAGAGTCCTAGAAATGGCTCATGTAGCCAGAGATGAGGACAGCAGGTTAAGATAGTCATAGAATCAATTTAGTATGTCAAATTATATGAGCAAGAGAGAAGAGCTTTCAAAAATATTAACAGAACAGGTATATTGTGACCTGGATATGCCTGTACATGGGCACACACTCATGTTTTAGTGGCCGATTGACTTAATTTGCTTTTAGGTTGAACATAAGCTTAATAGCCAGTAGAACAAAAGAATTTAGTATTGTTCTGAATGAATCTTTAATATTATAACCACAGAACTGAAGGCTGGAAGGGATTTTTGAATGTGATATAGTCCCATAGCAATTAGACCAGGTCATCCTGGGCATTGTCTAGTTTAACCCTATTAGCATTACCATCTCAGCAGACATGGAGCAAAAGTCAAATAAACTTTATATAATCCTCTGTTTAAAGGTTTTTTCTGCTTAATAATTACCCTTGCCTTAGAAGGAGAGTCTGCTAACAGCAAGTGGGTGTACTAAAATACAACAAAACTAATGTTACTGCTTCTGATGTTGGTATTTATGTAGGTGCAATGCAGATGGTGTAGGCAATAGGATTGTTTTTCAGCTACCTTCACATTACAGTCTAAGATTTTTATCCTGCTAAAAATATTTGTTTACTTAAAACGTACCATTTTCAAAATTCACAGGAAGAGATTCTACTGCTTTAAATATACTCTTTAAGTGACATTTTAGACACCCTAGGCATGGGTATCTAAACCCAGATACATGGTTATTCTCCCTGTTTTCTGCTACAGGTCATATTTCCCTCTGGACTTTTGAAATATCCTACAGTCTCTAGGATAGCCCTGAGAATTTCTGCACAGGAAGCTGAGTGCCTGCATTCTTTTTGAAGATTAACCCCCAGCAGGCAGTCAATCCCCACACAGCTGCTCACTCACTCCCCACAAGTGGAATGGGAGAAAGAATTGGAAGGGTAAAAGTATGAAACTTTCTTGTTTGAGATAAAAGCAGCTTAATATGGAAAGCAAAATCTGTGTGCGGAAGCAAAACAAAGGAATTAATTTACTGTTTCCCATGATTATGCAGGTGTTCAGCCATCTCTGGAAAAGCAGGGTTCTGTCACACTTAACCATTACTTGGGAAGGCAAGCACCACTGACCCTGTGTCCCCTCCATATTTCCCCCAGCTTTTGTTTTTAAGCACAACATCATATGGTACAGAATATCCCTTTGGTCAGCTGGGGTCAGCTATCCTGGCTGTGTCCTCTTCCAGCTCCTTGTGCACCCCCAGACCCCTTGCTGGTGGGTTGTTGTGAGGGGCAGAAAAGGCCTTGACTCTGTGTGAGCACTGCTCAGCAACAGCTAAAACATCCCTGTGACATCAACACTGTTTTGGTCACAAATCCAAAACAAGTACTATACAAGCTACTACAAAGAAAATTAACTCTATCCCAGCCCAACCCAGCACACTTAGTAAAAGTTATAATTTATGGCTGAGTAGCCAACTTATACATAATTTACAACAGAGTTAAGAGACTCAGAATGGGATTCACGAAAGTCAACAGAGCAGAGTTGTCCTAAATACTATTATTCCCTCTTTTCTTTGCTGTTCTGTATGGAGTGGAATCCTCCTGGGTTGCCAGAAGTGCATAGGACACTCAATATTCTTTCCAAGGAGGTAAAACTGATACCAAAATCCTTACACAGATATCTATTTTCTGTATGAATTTTCAAAGAATTGTGTGGCTTTCTTTTTGTGCCATGCCTTGTGCTTTCAGAGAAAAGGGCAAGCACTATCTTTGCTGCATGTATTTAGTGAACTCTGCAAGATCCGAATGTTTTCACTGTTTTTTGTCTATATGGAAAGCAATAGTTGCGTTGGAAAATTTTTTTATATGAGGTTTTCTTCTTATCAATCACATAATAGGTGGAGTTTTATTTGTTGGGCTTGGCATCATTTATTTTATTGCTTGAAATTTGAGCTGCTGAAAACAGATTATTACCTAAGAAACCTCAGCCTTCATTTCAATCAAAAAAGTTTCTAGCCTTCCAGACTGAATATTAATCACAAGATAAGCATTCCCAGTGAGGCACAAAACCAAACAAACTCAGTAACCTTGACATGTGCTCTGTTCCAAATCTCATCTTTTGGGTGGGGTGGGCACAAGGTGTGGTACCAAAATAACTTGAGTGCCTGTGGCTGACAATACTGAATTGAAACCTCACAAGAAGAGTTTACCCACATCATGCATTAAACCTTATTTGTGAACAAAAAATATTTTATATTAGCATATATACTTTACAGTAATTATCCCTACTAAGCCGCAGCATGCTTTTTAAGTTTGTTAGTCATCTTTTTAGACAGATCTCTAGCTTCTTTTTTTCTATCTGGCTCATATAGCAAATTCTGAATTTTGCTAATAGGATCATCAGGGACCTCACTCCCACCTTACACTTCACAAATATGACAAGCACTTCTGTTCTTACTAGAATGAATGAACAAGCAAAAATGTACCAGCCATTCACAACATTTATATAACTTTGAATAATTATTCTGTTTTCTGAAAACTTAGTCCCAACTCTTGGAAATTCAAATCAGGCTTCTGGGATGTTGTATTGTGTTTTGTTACACACTGCCTTTTCTGAGGTAACTTCCTTCCTGTGGGATAGCTATCAGCACTGTGCACACTGTTCCTGCAGGGACATTATCATCATTTTAGTACTGCAATACTACTGTTGTTTGTTTTAAAGAGCTATTCCCCTGTAATGCAGTCTTTAATACCACGCTTGATTTCTTATTTGCTTTTAAGATTAGAAACTAGAAGGTAATGTCAGCTTTATCATACAATTTATTGACTGCAATACTTGAAATGATCAATATAGGACGAGAAGAGAAAATGAAACCCTAGCAAAAATTCCTAAGTTGAAACTGAAGAAAAGTGGATATACATAGCATACTGAATAAAATAATATGTGCTTCTCTAATTTTTTCAGTTTTAAAGTACCCTCAGAATTAGCCACTTAAATTGCAATGTCATCTTCTGAGGATTATCCAGGCATTCTCGAGCTTCAGACCACATACTAAACACAGATTTTTGTTTTCTTCACTCTGTGAAATTAATTAAAACATATTACATAAATGATGAAAAAAATAGTAATCATCTCTCTCAAAATTAAGATATGTGGCAAGTTTTCTTTTGCGTTTTCTCAATTGCTAAACACTTTTTCTTTAGATTGAAAGAAAAAATTCAAGAAAATTCATAAAAGAGATTTGTCACTTTGGATGAATCTGCATTCAAGTTTCATTCAGAAATCTGTTGGTTATCTTTGGTTTTCAGTTAAGATCACAGAATTTCTAAAGGTTTTTTTAGTCTCCAACTCAGAATACTAGATTTTCAAAACAGACCTTAATTAAGTCCAATAAAGATTCATAAAATCTTTGTAAAATTTTCTACTTGACAAGTGAAATTTAAATACAAGGAGAAGATAGGAGTTCAATATGAGATCAATTAACAAATGAAAAGCTGAATCACAAGTTTTTCATGTCTCAAGCACTGAGGACAAATATAAAAGACTAATACAAACAGAAGGAAAAATCAAGTAAGAAGGTAATAAGGAGTGGATGATGCTGAGGACGTCAGAGTTTTGTGTGTCAGACTAATACAACTAAGGACAAATCAAAAGGATAGAATTCCCACCCAGAATTCTGTTTCATAGAAGAGGAAGAAAAAAGGGCTAGAGAATGTTTTATAGATGAGAACCTAGATAAAATTAATCTCAGAATTATGTCTGAAACAATCTCAGAGACAAGAATTATATTTTTTGAGGAACAAAGTAGTGAGTGACATTTTTTGGAGGCAGGAAAATTGAAATACATTCCCTCCCTTTAAAAAAGGGAGAAAAAGGGAAAAGGGAGGAGAAGAAAACTGTAAGCTGAGTACAGAAAAATACTGGAAAATTGTTGAACTGCTTGTAAGTTCCTAGACAAATATAAGAAAATAATAGCCAGCACTGATTTGGCCCGACTTGTTGCTGAACAGCTGTTGCATGACATCTTCAGTAGGCAGTGGACAAGGAATAGCAGAACTATATCTAAATTCTTACAAAGATACTGACATATTTGAAAAAAAACCGAAACAACAAAACAACTGATACCTGACAAGGCTTCTAATGGTAAGAATAGTCTAAATGAAACTGTTTAGTGGTGGGTGCGTAATTAGCTGGATGGTCACATCTGAAAATATTATTAGTGGTTCAAGATGGAATAATACTTGCAGTGAATCAACCTTAAACAGGCATTAGTCCAGGAGGTATACTGGCTAATATTTTAATTAATGAGAACTATTTTTATTGTTCATATATAGAACTGGGAGCAAATTTACATATAAACATATGGAGACCAAGCTATAATTCGTAAAGACAGGTGGTAATGTAGCCAGGTGGTCTGCATTTAGGAGGTAGTTCAGAGCAAAAATAGTTTGGGGAGGATGCTAATAGCCTGTTGTTTAAATTTATGTTACACATGAATGAACTATTTCATGCTGTTGTGAAAAAGAGGATTATACTTAAGGCATTCAAATAATATATTTTCACTGTCATATGTAATATATAATTTGTAATCTCTGTGCTGTAACCTTTGTACTTCAAGCATAATGTGGACCAATCGGAAAAAGTGGAAAAAAATAGTCAAGAATAGTTGAGGGTTTAAAAACCATGATTTTTTAGAAAAGACTGGACTACTTGGGGTCTTTAGAGTCTACAAACAAAGACAGAATAGAAACATGTTAATGGCATTCAAGTACATAAAAACTGCTTCAAAGACGAAGGGAAGAATCTCTTTCTTATGTTCACGATCAATAGAAAAAATTGAAGAGCTTAAATTGCAGCAGGAGAGATTTCATTACTCATTGAAAATTTTAATATTAGACAAACATCTTTCAAGTTAGCCCCAGACATAATTGCTTGAGAGAGGAAAGGAAGAATGGCTAAGCAATTTCTTGAAGCCCCTTCCAGCATTCTTTGTATGGTTTTATGTTTCTCCTCTGCAGAGCAGAAGCTCTGGGGCTCAAAAGGCATTTCTTTTCTGAGTTCTTTTATGCTATCCCTAGGCATTATGCACAAAATGGGGCTGGGATGAAGTAGTGCAGTACCAGCTTAGAGAAATGCTATGTTGCAAGTTATATTCTCCATAACAAATCAAAGAGTCAGTAGTTGCATGGAAAGTTTGATTTGTATAATAAAGAAAACACATAATCTTTCAGAACTGGTAAATTTTCCTGATTTTTATTTTATTTCCTTTTATTACCTTTCTCATGAAAAATAATTTTACAAGTCACAGGTTTAATCAAAATGTGAGCAGATGCTCACATTTTTACATCTACTAGTAATGAAAACAGCATAGCTTTTAACAAATTTAGGAATAAATCCTGGAGAAAACAAATAACTACCATCTTCAAATGGAATTTGATAGCATTTATCAGCTTTATCAGCCATCCCCAAAAAACAGACATGATGACTATCAGGAAAACAACATTAATAATTTTATGTGCAAATAACATAAACATGAAGGCAGTGCGAACAGGCATTAAGTACCATTTTGTGTATGTCCACAATGCATACAGTACAATTTTGATGAAGTACTGTCATCTGGCTTATTAGTACCCACAAATGCAGATGTAGATTTATAATTTGAAGAGTCCCATTTAGAAGAAAGACACAGGGTTTTTTTGTATTAAATGATTCAAGTACACGAAACTCTACAGAAACAAAGACCAAAAAGAGAAAAAAGAGGGTAGTCGTTAAAAAGATTGGAGTATCTTGATAAAGTTTTGGGTGGTAACATGTAATAATAATGAGTTTAAATTACTCAGCTATGATTTAAATTAATTAATAGTTTCTTCTCTCTCTCTGAAGTTAATGTTTTACAAATGGTGAAAAAATGCAATTTATCAAATATTTCTGGACACTAGTGGTTGTTTTGGGAGTTTCAGGAGTTTAGGCATTCTTAAGAAGGACCGTTTTTGCAAGATGCATTCTGACAATCTGGATCCCTTGCTGCAATTGGAACACCTGAAAAATGATAAATCCAAACTCACAATTACTTTTCAAAATTCTGAATTAATGAGCTATGTCCTAGAGATCTCACTAACGTGATCAAATGATCACATGCTAAGTGATCAATAGAGCATGGAAAGACGAATTTAAAATGATGAGACATATAGGAGGAACAGTTAACCTATTTAAGTGATGTGTCTAAGAAACACATCATATCTCTTTCTCCCTCAGGCTGGCCATGAAGGGTTATTGATAAATGCAGTTTTGTATACCTCATGCAAAATTTCTAAATACTTAATGCATATTAATTATGCAATTGCAAACATCTAATTATAAAAAACTGAAACAAGACTTGTTTCTAAAGCTACAGATCTTACATCACGTTTTAAAGTTTCCCATATTGAGTTATTTTATCCATGGAAATGAAGGTATTGCAAATGGTAAATCTAAAGCATGAACAAAATGTAGAATTATATCTTCACTAGTAAAAGATATAGGATTAGATATCTGTTGTGCTCTCAGAAGGGATAGTCCTACATTTAGCACTGGCCTAGCCTCCAACAGAATCCTCACTAAAGTGAGGGCGGTTGGTCTGCAATAGGAAAATGAAGAACCACTCCAGCCATCTCAGTAGAGCTGCCCATCATTTAAAGGGAAATTTCATTTGCATAGTATCTGTTTGTACTTGCCTCAAAAGGCTTTTTTATACTACTGTATGTTTTAAGAACAGACAAATTCCTCATTTTCCTCACAAAGAATTAATAGAATGAAACTAAATTACCATAGTGAACTAAATCATTGCAAATAATTGAAAAATTCAGACTTAGTAACTCAGAGAATGATGAAAGATAACAAACAGAATAACCAAAAATTACTCAAGAGTAGTTGGATGTTTCTCTAGGAATGAAAATCTGTACCATAGAGGCAGTAGTTTCTACAGAGATCAGTTAGGAAACATTCCATTAAACACAGATAATAAAAAACAGCCTGATATAAATAAGCACACTGAAGAATAAGGAGATGTTGAAGATAGAGAACACTGTGGGGGGTCCTTAGTCTGGGTTTTAATGATGTGATATTTTTTGTCTGAGTGTATCTTTTTCAATATATTCCTTTTTTCTTTGTTTCTGAAGATAAACATTTCCTAAGTAGGACCTGGTTTCTTGTGTGGTTTGACTCCATTATTGTTCGTTCTCTTAAGCAGAAATTACTTATAAATAAACAGCTGAGATCTTATTTACGGTTAAGGAATATTAAGACAGGTACAGAGAAGGAGGAAAGCTCACCTTTTCAAGTGTCTGCTGTCAAAACTGTGTCTGAGTTGTGCAGGCCTGTTTAAGAAAATACTGCTCTAATTTATTCAAGCTACATATGTCCTCCAGAGCTGAAAGAGCAGCTGGCAACACCTTTGTGTTGGCCAGTGCTCTCTGTATCTGCATTGGTCATTCGTTTAACCTTGGCAGCAATAAGTGTAGTATGAAGATTAGCTCACTCGTTAGAGAATTTATTCATGCTGGCTGCCCAGTAAGGTTGTGGTCAGGAAGGCAACAGTATACACACAACCCGTCTGCAGCCTCTGGAGTCAGTGGGATGATTTCTATTTCCATAATGCACTGTTGTGCTGATTCCCTGCACAGTATCTTCTTACAGGAAAGTTTTTCAAAACAAATTGTCAGTATTTCTCAAAAGGAAAGAATTATTGTTGTCAAATAACTGTCTAAAAAGACAAGACCATAAGGAGTGAATAATGAAAGCTCAACATTGGCATATGTGAAATTCAAGTTCATGTTGGAAACTATTCCTGCATTACTAATCAACTAATAGCTTAATGTCTTCCAAGTACGTGTGTTAATAAAGACCCTGGGGAGGTAAACAAAAGAATTATGCTTTTTCTTTTGCCCAAGAGAACCAGGCTTAGAGCAGAACATATGCAATTCTGATGCGCTACAGTGGAAGAGGGAAAAGATCCTCAGTAACTGTGGTTTGTATCTGCAGTCTATCTGCTCTTATGCTTGGCAACTGCAGTCTTCAGCAACACAAGAATCTCAGGCATTTAAATAGAGAGCCATGGAGGTTGCTTATCACTGTATTTCAGCTGATAGCTCTCTGGCATATGCTAAACAAGAGGTCGAGCAGTAGGATTCATAAGGGTCCTTTATACTCTTCTTAATTTAAGAGTTTATGAAATCACAAGTTATTACTTATCCTAGAACTGGGGTCATTCAGCATTCTTGGTACTGAGCAGAATAAATCACCCTAGAAGAATCATTAGTCAAGTCTTGGTTGAAACATGTCTAGCAAGAGAGCATGTTTGACTTCTAAAATGTAAAGCTGAGACCATATTCTGTAGAATAAACTCCCTCTGCTAGAACTTCAACGGCAGTTAATTGTAATCTCCTGAATCAATAAAACCATCCTGGGTTATATCAGCTGAGATCCTCTTCCATGCTTATTTAGAATCTATTTATGTATCCTTCCCTCAGGCAGAGCTTCTGTTTAAAAGGGTTACTTATTTTTTCCATCTTGGTTTATCTAATAGGTATTAAAAATAGAACTCCTGTAAGGGGTGTTAGAAGGCATAAAATAATAGTTATTAGGGAAATTTTTTATTCTCTTTAACGCTGTTGATTTTACAGCTTGTCTTTAATTACATAGATATTTTTAATGAAATGGCTTTCTGCAACTCTTTATCCCATATTTTCATTTGGTTGTGCTGAACACTTTCTGTGGGGTAGATAATCACCAGAGATGTAACCTGCTAATGCCAATCTTTGTAATGTATCTACTCCATTCTCTATAGAGTTTTCCTATCTCTAGAAGTATTGCACTTCATTTAAATTGTGCCCATTGAAAACATGTATTTCAGCTCAAGGACCCAAAGGCATTATTTTTCACCCTCAAATGTGGATTATTCCAGTCCTTAAGATACAAACAACTCTCCACACTTAGAATTTCAGCAGCATTATTTTTGCAGAGATTCAATTTCAAGCTGTCTGGAGCAGTGCTGTCCAATATGTGCCTAGAATATTTCAATAACTGTTGAAAAAAATGGGTTAGTCAAAATGGACCAAGTCCATAATAAGTTAAATTCTTTATGAATTTTCTAGTATTAAAATTCATTAGCAACTTTCAATGGTACATATAACTGTGTATCTCAGTTTTTGAGTCAGAAAATCATGGACTCAACTTCATTTTAAGAGAAAGTGTTATAAAAAGTAAAAAATACCTTTGCCTGTGTTTTCGATATTATATTAGTATCTTTCATGGCAAGTAATAGAAGCACTTGGATACGCTAGGATTTGATTTTCCTTTATCAGGATGATATTGGAAAGAGGCTATTGCAGACAGCTGTCTGAAATACTTGCTGTTCTGTGGCAAATATAATGGAAAGTGGGAAGTTAGGAAAGATTAGGGAAGAAATGGAGTTCAAATCATATTACTTTTTATAGCATATAAATCCATTGTTCCTGCCCTTTGTATCATGTATGCAGGAATAGCAATCACATACAAACTTTATGTAAAAAAAAATGGGAAAAGATGACAGAAAAGTGAATCCAATGGGTTACATATTATGTAGTATATATCTGCAGATCATACAGTCAACACCAATTTCATTTAGTGTATCCAATTATATATATATAAGGTATGTAATTAATTTATTTGTGACTAATTGCAAGTCTAAAGGCATTGTTCCTTTAGTTATTATTTATTATGCTTTGTTCAAAATGCTATGAATATAGTTTCTTAATATTATATTTTGCCTACTTTTGAGGGAGAAGGGGGAGAAACAGCAACAAAAATTGAGGAAGGTGTATACCACTGTTAAGATTTTATGAAGTCAGCCTCTGTCATGAGCTAAATGTATAACAGTGTGTTTAAAATATAGTCTAATAATACATTCCTTGTGAATGTAATGACAGAGGAATGTAATTTTCAGAGGAATAGGCACAGTTTGTTTATTCTGTCTAATTGTTTTATTTTAAAAACGACAACAAAAAGAATCAAGACAGTTTGGATAACAGGTCAAGATGTGTCACAGCTCACTTGCATAAATGCGGGCATTTGATTTGTGCCACATATCCTGTCTATTAAGTTAAGCACACTTAACTGTGTATAAATTGTGCTTTTCCTTTTCAATTAGATCCAGAAGGTCTCAATCCCTGCAGAAATCTATCCACCGTGTACCAAAATGCCCACTTCCTGATGTCTGTCTCTGAAGACGAGCCTGAAACCTTACACCAAGGCTTTATACTGGACTCAGGGAAAGTTAAGCACATAGAAATGGTGTCCAAAGTCTTCAGCTGAGCTAGTTAGTATGGAATACTGGGGGTAAAAATGTGCCTTCAGCCTTAGAAGGCATTCAGTCAAAAAGTGGGACTCTGCAGCAGTGTTTGAATATATGAGATCAGTTTCTGATTCCTGCTTTGACTTGCCTTACTTACACTGAAATGTCACTGAAATTAGGTTTCTACCAGAATTGCAAGCTATCATTTTCTCATTAGTTCCTTTTCTTTGTTTCTGGCTTAATGTTTCTTCTGTGTTTCCTTATGGTGGCTAGGTTTCAGCAGGAGCAGAGCTCAGAAGGTAAGGAACAGTTCATACTGGGATACCAGTAAGGTTTTGAGGTAAAATTCACACTGTCTCTTGAACTCTACAAAACCAGGGCATTTCTGGGCATGTAAAAAAGTGAAAGTTCAGGAGCCTAAGGAATTTGCAGATAAAAATCTGCATCTTCTAAAGAGATGAATTTCCTCCAGGTCTCAGTGCCAGAATAACATAGATTTTCAGGATGTTAGTTTCAGTTGTGAGAATTAAAACTGTGTCCAAACCATACGTGTTAATTGATTTAGTAAAAATAGGTTGAATCATATCCTCCAAAGAGCAGAAGACCCATCCACAGAGATTTTCTTGGTATTAATTCTTCTTTCCTTCCTCTGAGGTAGAAAAGTAAAATGTCTCTATAGAACTATTTACTATATAAATGTCTTTCTCATCTGAAGGAAAACTCTAGAATGATTTGTATAATAATTACTGCTTTGATGTACTCATCCTCATACAGAACAGTTTACTCCATCATCTCAGACACTGATATGGTCCAGAATATTAGTAATACAGTCAGTATGAATATCAGTGTGCTAAATAAGCTGATGCACGATTGCCAGTAGTCTGAATCTGAGTCAGTTCTATGGATATTTCACAATTCTTACTTTTGAGTAAAAGATGTATTTTCTTCCTCTAAAGAGCCTTTTGTTAATGCAAGTGTGAGAGAAACAGTAATTCAAAATCATATATATGTCTTCATCTACGGTCTTTTTTATGTTTGCTTCTAAATTTATACATGTACATATTATGTATGGACATAATATATGTCAACATATAGTTCAAGTGATCTTGACTTTGTCCATATGCGTGTGTGATGTTTTACAGCATACGTGTACATTTTTCTATCTAGCTAGCTGGAAGTTTTGTCAGTTGAGCCTTTTTTTGTAATAATTGATCTTTATAGTGTGATTTACTGGGGAACAAAACCTCCAAGCAGATAGTAGATTTTCTTCTTTCCCTTCAGGGCAACTGCCCAAAATGACTGAATGCTACTAATCACACAATGAACTCTACCCACAATACCCTTCCCTCCTTACCTTATTCAAATTAGAGTTATGTCCTGCTCTGCATTTTAAATGATATTATATATCATATATTATCATATTATAATGATGTATGATAATGAAGTGAGCCACCCAAAGCCTTGTGAGTGGAAGCAGACTTGCCTGTTTGTGTTTGATATGGTCCACCTATTGTTCACCAAAGCAAGCATCACCTTTAAATTTGGATCCAGAGACCCAGCACTTGGAAATTCAAGGGTTCACTACTGTGAAGGTCAGCCAGTGCAGCAAGCAGTACTTCTGAGGCATATTCTTATAAAGTTCTGGGTTTGTTAAAGGAAGCAAGCCTGTGCACTGTTATAAATGCAGGACTTCTGAATCTATGATTGATGTTATAGTGTTACTTTTTAAAAATATTGTTACACTGTTACTGGGGTTTTGTGCTTATGAATAAAAATCTTGGCATTCATTTAAAATAAAGTTCTTTCCACAACATGCTTACTTAAAATCTTGCTGATAAAGTTTTCTTCATATGTTGATCTTTGGTTTGACTTATATAAGTCTTGGGCAGCAATCCAAGTATGGTGAAAGCTTACTGTTTAATTTGCTTTATCAACTGAAGTTTTCTTTCAATTGCTGCTAAGAAGTGAAATATTAATCAATCAGCAAACATTGTAAAAATAGTTCTGAAAACAACCTTCAGTAAAAGCTGATATAGAAGCACTGAAGCATGAATAGCCATTTGCACATTAACTTAAGCTGGCAGCTTAGAGACTGAGTTGCTCAGAAACCAGAAACCATAGCACCTCAAATTAGTTCAAGGAAGAATTAAGCTGACATTACGGCTTATTCTGTGCTTTTGTATTACACTTCTAGAAGTATTTTTAATTTATTGTATTAAGTTCTCCTCATTTTTTGTTGGTTTGGGTTTTTTTTTTGATATCACTGACATATAGGATACATCTTTGCTCATATGGTCTTTTTGCATGGTATTAGTAAGTGAAAAATAGGACTAATTCTGAATCCAACTAAAAATACGCTGAAAATTTCAAACTTTATCATCATGTTACTTTTTAAACAACAGATTAAAACAAGCAGATGTCAATCTGGATATCTGAGACAACTATACAGAGGTATCACAGACAAAATAATCACAGAATGGTTGAGGCTGGCTGGGACTTCTTGAGATTGTCTTGTCCAACCCTCCTGCTGAAGAAGGGCGACCTAGAATAGGCTGCCCATGACCATGTTCAAATAGCTTTTCAATACCTCCAAGAAGGGAGATTCTACAACAGTTCTGGGCAACCAGTGCCAGTTTTGATCAACCTCACAGTATAAAAGTCTCTTCTTGTGTTTCAGGGAGAATTTTATATTTATTTGGTGTTGTTTTGTTAAGGGGGTTTTATTTTGTTGAGTTTTATTTTGATTTGCTTTTTGTTTTGATTTGATTTGTTTTTGTTTTGATTTGATTTTTTTGTTGGTGGGGTTTTTTATTTATCTTACTCCCATTACTTCTTTTCTATTTAAATGAAAGAAATCTTACCTTTCTCCCCTACCAAAAAGTCCTGAAATACAGTCTATAGAATTTACCTTAATTGCAGATAGTGGAACAGGTCATTTCTTAATTCTTAGCAATTTCTGACGGAGGAATACTAATTTTTTTGTTGTTGTTTTTAAGAAAAAGATGCGATTTTCTTGGAGCTCTTCAGCTTTTGGTGAACTTTTAAAAACTGACACAAAAAAGGTAGGAGAGTATAATTCCTACAGAATTTGCTCTGTAAATAGTGCTGTCCTGACAAAATTTCTTTAGATGTTTATTTATATATTTCCCTTTCCAAAACTGTCTTCATAAGCAATACTCTAATCAAGTGAACATAGTCGCATATGTAATTCATTCACGGATTTGATAGAATTAGTATGCTCTATTTTTCACCAAATAAAAATAACATTTACTCTTGGGAAGAAACTTCAGGGACTGGGGTTTTTTCAGTTGTCTCTAATGCCAGATAGTGGTGCTACCTTCAGCTGAGGACATGACCTTGCTTGAGCCAAATTGTCTTTGAGATGACCAGAAGAATTAAGTCTTAGATGGGACTACCATTGTCCTTTGCTATGTTTTCTCTGCAAATAATGCATTTGGCAGGTACTTAGGATTTTTAAAATGGCTATTTTGTATACAAATATTATCTTAGTATTATGCTGTAGAATTAGCATATACAGAGGCTTTTACTGTATATTAAGACCTTTATATTCTACTTTCATTATGACTTCCTTTCAACAGTTTTGCTAAGTTATGTGTATTAAATGGGTGACATTCATACGAAATGTGTTTATTGAATCTCAAGGCGATGTCTGGCAATGGACCATTTAAATTCGAAGTGGTCATGAGTCAGAATCATGCCAGAATACGTTGCTTAGCAGCATTAGGAGGTCAACATCTCAGAGCGCTACAAAAATTGTAGAGGTCATTGTGCCTAGCACTCTCTCGTGTCAGGGAACCATGTCATATGGTCATGTCATAAACACACCAAGCTTCATCTTAAAAATCAGTTGTTTTCTCCCCGCCTCTCATTCTGCTAGAGAATGCTATAAGACAACTTTCCAAAATTGGATTCCTCTTTTAATCATTTTGAGAATAATCTTGCTTTTTTTTTCTCATAGAAAATATTGAATATCTTTTTTTTGTGGCCTTTTTGCAGCTTTTAAGCATGTCTTGCTTATTTATATATGGAACATATGTGTTTACATGTTTGTATTGCATATATGTTGCGTATTTTTATATGCATTATACATACATATTATACATTCTAGTCACTTCAGTATTGATAAGTTTAGCAAAACAAGCTACCTTGGTTGTCTCCTATAAGTATATCCTTTGTTCTGAGGACTTTGCTGGCTCTTTCCTGTTCTGGTTTTATTTGGTCTTCATATTTCCTGGAGTGTGCATCACTGATCAACTTTCATCCATTTATTTGGCAACACACACTTCTCTGTTTCTACTCTCTGTCTAACTAACTGACAATTTTCACCTGTCTCTTTCAACTGTTGTTCAACATAGTTTTAAAATGTCTTATTAGTCTGTTCTTAAATTACTTGATATATCACTCTGATGTAGTTCATCCAATTTTTTTTAGGATTTGAGACTATTACTGAGACATGAATTAATCTCCTGTCCAGTGATAATTAGTCCTGGTTTTTTTCTGCATAGCAATAATCTAAATATTGCTAATATTAGAAAAAACTTATTTCAAAAGAAATATAGAGTATATTTTAATATAACCACTCCGCAAGCCAACAATTCTCTGGCATAGAATAAGCACACGTGGATCTAAGAAAATAAGCAAAGAGCTGTATCAGACAACCTGCATCAAAATTAGTTTTGAATGAATAAATCATAAATAATAGATATATAATATAATAAATCATATATATATATAAACCCAATTTTTTTAATTTTTCATTTTATCTTTGTCATCGTAGCCAAAGATAAAATGNATGAATAAATCATAAATAATAGATAAATAATATAATAAATCATATATATATATATAAACCCAATTTTTTTAATTTTTCATTTTATCTTTGTCATCGTAGCCAAAGATAAAATGTCATGATAACAGATATATATTAATATTAGAGGTATATTGGGATGTTCTCTAATGTGTGGGGAACAATAAGATAAAATTCAGCTCAAAACTGCAACAACACAGGTACAACTCAGCATGAATATAAACTTTTTATAACCTTCAGGGAGGGGGAAGGTTGCTTGAAGCACTTACATTCCTGCCAGCATTTGGAAGAAAGGATGAAAAGGTAGGAAAGGATTTAAAATCTTTTGAATACTATGAATACACATCAACTCTTTAATTTCCTATTCCTGTTTCTTTCAGGAGTTGTTCTGAATCAAATCTTGGTTCAAACACATTTTCAAAAAACATTTATGAAAGCACTAAGACTGACTATTAGAGCTGAATTAAAGAAGAAACAGAAATATTTCTTCTTCATTCATGGTAGATGGCAGATTAGAAGTTCAGTGGACAGGCCAGAGTCACAGTGATTGCCCAATATCACCTTCTGAAGTGTTTTTAAAGGTAAGAACAAACATTCTAGTCTACACCTGCCTGGGTCTATGGGTGAGGCAACAAAACCTCAAGGTCATTGTTGACTGATGATGGGAATTGTGTTGGCTCATCTAAGCTTGATGATAGAAATTACAAATAAACAAAAATTGCATCGCATCCCTTAGTCCTTTGGATCACACAACAAAGTGAAAAGGAAATGATCATCTAAAATACTGTTTTTAATTCTGTAGTTACTGAAAATAAAGAGCTTTGTTTTGCATTATGCTACCTTATCCCCTTCTAAATAATTGTTAGATGTTGACTCATGTCTGATTCAGATATACAACAATATTCTCAGTGGGTGGTGCACTAACTTAGGAAATTTTTGCATTGTTCTGGCTTGTCAAGCTTGTATTTTCATGCAAATCTTGATTAAGTTCACTAGAAGAAAAAATATGGTTTCATAATTATACCTTGAAGTAGCAAACTCAGCCCAAATTTAAGAAAACAGAAGATGCACTTCTTTATAGGAAGTAGTCAGTGTAAAAGTGGCTGCTTTTATGATTTGGCTTTCTCTAGCATACCTAGCCTCCTGGTCATGGATTCAAAAATCAAGGTTTACCCTTTGAGTACTTGGTGTCATTTAAACAGTGTGATGAGTCAGAACACATGTACAGAGGTATCCTTCTCAGTAGCTGTACTGTTCTTGGAAATTTTTATATATTTTTAAAGCAATTTAAAGTAACACCAGTGACTGCAGTACACATTAGTACTCACTATATATGTGTCAATATTAACATTTAAACATGTCACTGTTACTACCGAAAAATAATTCAATTTTTGTACTTTATTGAACCCAGTATTTCATATTCTGAGTACTGGGTTTCCTCTCCACACTCCTATTTCTCTTCCCAGTCTATGTTCAAACATCAAAGTTCAAAAATCAAAATAGTCTACAAACTTTTGAATTGAAAGATACAACTCTCAAGAGGCATGTGTAGCAATATTTTCATCCTTGTAAAATTGCCTTGATGGGACTCATACAAAAATCAGTAAGTATGCTATATTACAAATGTCTTATTACTTTTAAAAGACTTATACTGAAAACAAATGGGATTTTTTTGTCTTCTTTTCATGGTATGTAATCATCAAAGAAATTCTTCCCAATATATTACCTATCTGTACTAATGACTCTGGATCTTAAATATCAGTGATCCAAAATGAAAAGATAAAGGCTTTACAAAAAATTTATCAAGAAAGTCTACTCAAGTTAAAAGAAAGCAAAACTGAAATTGAAGAATTTCTTTTTGTAAATGAACAAAATTTTTAAAGCCTTGTCAGAAAGAACATTTTCTTGCAATGATTTGGTATTTGGTGGGACATAAAAGTTTAGGAAAAAAAAACCTTCTTTTTGATCCAGAAGCATAATATTTTCCAGAGATAGGACCGTTAATGCCAGAAGTTTCTGTACACAATACTGCCTTCAGTAAGATAACATAGTTTAAAATTAATAATCTCCTTTTAAGTAAAAGTTTCAGATAATAAAAGCATTTTGTAGAAAAGAGGAAGAAATCTCCATTCATTGGTAAGTAGGATGCTTTGATCTGTTGATTAAGCTCCTGTTTGGAATGTGCATTCCTTGTAGTCTCTATGGGGATCCAGATAGTTGCATTATGTACAGTGCCTAACCACAGAATTAACCTAATTCTAGTGTATTTTCTGCACTTTGGAAGTTATTAAAACAGGTTGCTATGGCAATAGCTGTTGAACTCCAGAATAATCAAGACAGTTATAGACTAAATTTGTTCTAACAATCAGAGCTAGGAACAATCATTCCCTATTTATTTGTGCACTGTGACAGAGTTGCAATTGTCAGAAAGTCAGCCAGCCTTATAATTTTAACAGGACTCCTGGGAGGAATGGAAAGTACAACTTTGCAGGTGTGGAACAGAAACACAGAGAAGCCAAGCAATTTGGTAGTCTCACAGAAGGTCTGACAGACTGGGGAATTATTACAAACCTTCTAAGCCCAAACATAAGCATCCAGTGTAATGAATTATCCTTTCATTTGATTTTTGTGTGTGTAAGTACATCATCTTCCGTTTAAGACCAGGTTGAAATGTTCTAGCAGTTGTTGCTCTGCTGGTGCCTGAAAGTAAAACGTACTAACAAGCAAGCAACTAAACAAACACCAAAGTCTGGCTGTGTTGATTATAGGTGCCCTAGAAAGCTAATCAGGGCCAGGAAACATACTTAAGCACTTGCACACAAGTAGCTGTATGCCTCAGTAGCACAGACTTACATCAAACTGTTAGTGTAGTGCAAATAACCTGCTGTTGTTTGACTGCACAGTTCCTGCCAATGCTTGGCCCAGGTCCACAAATACTCTCCCAGTCAATGCCAGAGCATGATACTGAGCCTATCAAGGAGCAGCGAAGACACTCCCTCTGTGAGACACTGAAATATTGTAGCTTATGACTTAAACATTTTCATGAAGGACTTTTAAAACTGTATTACAGAAGCTGCAGAGAAGACTACCACACCCTGAATGGGGCTCTGAGAGGCCCTGGACCTGCTCACTGATGAAGATAAGATAAAGTAACAAAGGGCTGGAGACATTCTCAAAGCATAATCTTAACATCTCCAAGGTGGAGACCACAGCCCCAGGGCTATCAGCTGCCAGGCTCTCACAGACCCTCGTACCAAAGGGTGGGGAGAGAGAGGCATTGGGTGTGTGCTGGAAAAGCCTCTGGTGAGAGGCGCAGTGACTGCCCATCCTCCCCTGTGCGAGGAGCCCAGCTGAGGGGCCCTTCACCCGGGGGGGGGAAGCTTATCCCCAGCAGAAGGGGTGACATGGCCCATCAAAGGCCCCCCCAAAGGGG
>VZTE01002252.1:76271-263392 GCA_013397775.1 Eulacestoma nigropectus
GGCGTTCCCACCTGCCCAAAGCGTGTATTAATCCACGGGACTCTGTACTCTCCAGCGTGTGGCGGCGTGGCTGCGGCAGCGGGGGACCCTCACCACCAGAAGACCAGATGGAGGGGAGCAACGAGACATCGCTGGGACCCCTGGAAGGGTGATATGCTCCCACCTAACCCCTGTCACTCTCTCCCTGTCCCCCCACCCCCCCACGCACACTTCTTTCCCTCTTTCCTTCTTTCTTTCTTTTCTCTTTCCTTCTCTTTGCCTCTTTTACTATTAAATAAAAAACATCAATTTTTTGGCACCAACATCTAACTTGGTTTGGTTTTAATCTCGTTTTCGGGAATATTCTGAACCTTCTAAGTTCTTTCCAGTTCATGCACAGAGACTTAGTTTTCTTTGCTTAAGCTGAATCGTAACACACTCCCAGAAGGCAACACAAGGTTCCTGCTAGAACTTGGAGCAAAAGATTCGTTTTTCACTCTCTTTCTTACCCTGAACAAGAAGAAAAAAACAAAGTAAATGAGAAGCTTTGGACAATACAGTAAATTTGATGTGCTGCATTAAGACTGGTTATAGGTGTAAGTAGACAGGAAAATCTGGATTTTATAAGTTATTGTGATAAAAATTTGGGAAATTTCAGTTCAAGGATAATTTCAGGGTGTTTGAACAGACTGTCTTACACAAATACCTTATGTAATTGATGTCTTCTTCTTCATTTAAATTCTTTTGAATCCCCCCAATTTTCCCCAGTAACTGTACACCACAGAGATATGTACTGAGCATTGTTTTGTTTTAATCTAAATACAGCATACAAAGCAAATAAATTCTGCTTTCAGTGTATAAGCTTGTTGTGGTGAAGGATGATGAGTCAGAGAATGAAATTCTCTGAAATGCTTCTTAGCACAGTAGTTAGGAGCAATGTTTCCTAAGACCATGAAGCCTTTCAGAGTTTTTAGCCTATCGGGGATCAGTGTCCTGATCAAAGTTTATCGCTCCTCTTCAGCTGGAAGAGTAGCAAAGGACCATTTTATTATATGTATTTTCTACCCAGAGAAAGAGGTTTCTAGATTCAGGGAAGAACATTGTATGAGCCCTCTTCTTCTGTGAAATTGCATACATTGAGTCATCCATTTGTTCCCCTGAATTATGCATCCATAAAAGTGTGCTATCATATGATTAACCTAATAAACCTGACTCCACTTCTTGGTATTTTACAAAATGCCTATTTAAGTTTAAAGGTAATCCAAGCAATGCAAACAATTTTGGGAAGAAGCCATGATTTTGGAGTGCTTATAGGCAGACAATTTACTAATGAGTCATTGTAGTTGCCAGGAAATGGATTGAATGAGCAAGTTTTGATTACTTTGCGTAAATTGAGTCAAACACTAGTTACCAATTTATGTACACATGGCTGGCTGAGCATACCAAATGGCAGGTAATGCTTTTTGAAATAGTAATCTAATGTTCCATGTCTGTGGGAACACTAACCTAGTGGTTCAAGGCTCTTTAGTGCTTGTAAAATTCAACAATGTGTGCTGTAAGGACATAGAGTTGCACGTTGAATTCAAATACATAGAACAGTCAGACATCTTAAGTCAAAATATTTTTAACTATTCTTGTCTAAGGAACTCTTCTCAGTTAATATACTGAAAAATAAAGGATGGAAAAAGGCAAGAAAAGAAAAGAACAGTCAAGGAAGGACATTCTTCAACTATTCTATGAAAACTGAAAAGAAAAACTTGAATGGTGGAAGGAGTGAGATATTTGCAGAATCACCTGATTTGTACCAGGGAAATTGTATTGCGTGAAGTTATGAAATGTCTGGTTTAGCGATTCTTAAATTACCACTGCCCATAGCTACAAGTAAAAGTACTAGTGATATGATCTGTAACTCCTTCATTCCTCTAAATGCACACAAATTTCTCCACGTTCATGGTTCCTAGAGTTCCCAGTCCTCCCCTATTTATTATTGTCCTTAGTCAGATAAGAAAAAGTAATTAGATTGCCTGAGTTAACTACTTGAGAATTAAATTCCAGTTTCTTAAAATTGAATGCACCCCTGAAAGATTTTTTAGTTCTGTGCTTCTATCAAGGTGCCATTATGATTAAATAAGGTTTTCTTCATACTTGTATTCTTAGATGCATGAAGCCGGGATAAATATGTGCAATATAAAAATGCATACATAGAAACAAATTTAAAGGACATCTTATAAAATCCAAATAAACCACAAAAAAACCCAAACCAAAACAAACAAACAAACAAAAAAAACCACAAAAAACTCAACATATGTTTAAATTTGTTATTGATATGCTGCTTCATATAACATGGCTATCTCATCATTACACACTTTTATATGAACCAGTGTCTCCAGAGAGAATAAATCTGTCTCATTATTCAGTACAGTCTAACCAAGAGAGGAACTGGGGGAAAAGCAGCGTGATGTTGAAACACTGAGTTCCTGACCCAAGGTTGCCTTTAAAATATTTCTCTTGTACTAATTATTTACGCAGGAGTACTTCCTCTTCTTTTATTTATTTTCTAATTTGGCCTTGTGAATTTTTATGAAAAATGGCAATTTCTGCAAAATAAACTAAAGCACTTTCTATCTAGTTCTTACAACGTATGAAGGCTTATCTGTCATATGACATTATCTGGAGGACCACGTGAAAAAATGCTCAATCTACCTCAAGACTACTAAAGGAAGCTCAAGGAATGATGCTGAGACTAACTATGAAAGAAGAGCAGGTATCAATGAAGATAGATGTGAAAGAAATTCCTAGGAAGTATCCAGATGAGGTGTCACAAGAACTATTGGATATAATGATAGAGAAGGTTAACCAGGAGACCTTGCTATGCATAAAAATGCTCTTGACAAAGGTCACTGAGGCAAATTCAAAGGTCATAAATCCTTTGTTCCTCAGTATATAGTTAACACATGGATATGCTTTGAGATCAAATGTTTCCAAAGAGGAAGAATAAAAAAGTATTTTGATATATCCAAGAACGGTAAGTAAGAGTTAGAACAATGCAAAGCAGAAAGATAATTGGAAGCAGAACATAATTCTTGGAAAGCCTTAAATGACAGACTTTCAGAATTTTAACTAATTTTTCATTTTTTAAGGCCAGCATTAGGCTGCCATGGAGGAAGCCAGAATTTTTTTTCATGACTACTGCTAGGAATTTGCTTTTTGCATTCTGTCTGATACTGTCCTCAGTCAGCATCAGCAGACTTGACTAAATGGACATTGGATATACTTTAACAATATCATTCCTGAGACCTCAAGAAACATAAAGAATTGACTAAAATTATAAGACACACCATTCCTCTGAGTCATGAACACAATACTAGGCACAAAACAGATAAACAATGGCCTCTAGGAGATAACAGGAAATTTAAAAATTAGTATGCAATACATAGGTCACAGGGATACAATTTAGGCATATATACTACAATACATTTAATAATTGAAAAAGTACATTAAAGTAGTAGAAATAAAAATAGCTTGAGGGCAAGCTAGGGAGCATATATATATTTTCCATAAAAGGATTAAGTGATCAACTGCCTCCATTACTTCAGTAGTGCAAACGTCTTTCTTTGAAAACAGTGTGAATCAGGTATTCTTCATCAGGTATGACCATTAAATATTTAAAATCTGAGGTATTTTAATTATTTTCTGTCATTCTTATTCTACTCCTTGACCAGATAGATAAGATATTATTAATAGTTGAGGACATACACGCTGTAAATTTCTTGAACAGAATGAGTAATTGAATAGAACATACACATAAAATCATAAAGATTAAATTGTTTAATCTTTATTTCCTTTGCTATGTAGGCAAAAGATTGTGCTTAATTCTTCTTTCAGCACAGCCAAAATAATTTTATATGGATGTGCTGTTCTCACTGAGAAGGGTGTGGTCTGACATTTTTTGTCTTAACTACCTGTATACCAGGGCTCTGGCAACAAACTTTGGGAACCCAGCTTCTCCATATGTCCCATCACATATGAAATATGCAGAGTTCATTGCAATTACCTTCCTTTAATTGTCTGTCATCACTTCAGCCTATGCTGAAAAATAATGAGTTGCACAGCCCTAAACATGAGGACAAGATCAATCTGTGGTTCATTTAAGTGTCTATCTAACAATATGCTAAGTGCTCTGAACTCTTTCCAGCAG
Organism: Eulacestoma nigropectus; assembly: GCA_013397775.1. Lineage (NCBI taxonomy): Eukaryota > Metazoa > Chordata > Aves > Passeriformes > Eulacestoma > Eulacestoma nigropectus. Next base: position 80,449 of record VZTE01002252.1, read on the forward strand.
AGCAACTGCTTTTGGATTCAGAGTGAAACATTGGAACTGTCCAGCTGAATCCAAGGAGACATCTCTCTCATCCTTGAGGCTAAACAGTTGTTTTAATTGCTGGGCCTAATTATTTTCTTGGATCAGTGACAGCATGCTCAGCATTTCGTAAGATCAAGATTAGGTCCAGAAAATTTTAGAACTCAATCCTGTAGTTTGTTTTCTTTTCCAGTTTTCCAGTACAATTCCAGGAAGTAGTCCAACCTTCATGTGAGGAAAGAGATATACTCAAATTTTCCTCAACATGACTGAAACTGCGAACATGGACCTTTCTAAAGCAAATTAATTTCTGAATTTTAAAAAGCATTTACATGAGACATTGATTTTTGTATCTTTATCTATGGATGTACACATCATATACATGCAAGTATAGTGCCATGTGTGATAATTTTACCCTTGAGTCTAAATAGCAGTGTGATGTCGAAGTGAATCCAATTTTGAACCTAATATCTCTTGTCTTGCTGCACAATTTTATAAATATAAACAATGAAAGATTCAGAACTAAAGCCTTAGCTCAAAGCAAATCACAGAATAGCGAACATGAGAAAATGTTTCAAGCAACCATGGGAAGCATCTGGTCTTTGTGAATTTAAAAGTGCATGGAAAACACATCTGTCCAAAATTCAGAACACTGGCAGCTGTTGTAGCCAGCTGTTACTTTGTCCATTTAAAAAAAAAAAAAAAAAGGGTATTACTTTTAATTAACTGTTTCCTACTCCCACTTCACTTGCTCAGCACAGAAGTGTCGCTATACTAACTCAGTCTCATTAAGAAAACTGTACTGTAAATAGATACTAGCATGAAATACATATTATATCCAACCTAGGTCAACCCTGCACTGGGTATTAGCTTGATGGAAAATGATTAGTTGCTCACAGATAGCATTCACTGTAAATGCAACTGTAAGGGCTACAGAGATTAGATCTCATATTCTTTCTAACTGAGGTCTGTTCACAGGTTTCCTCGTTTGAACCATATGAAACACTTCATATGATTCCCCTAAGGAACCTAAATAACACAGTTTTGAGACGGTATTTTTTTTTTTTTGTGATCTGGCAACTGCATGGTAAACATCACAACATCATATAAAAATAATACCATTTCCTTTTTACTAAGATGATAATAGTTTTTGGCACCATTTTCTATAGGTTGATCAATTTTAAACTGTAATTAGAGAGCAATCCATGATCCTGTTGCCAAGCAAAATTTATAATTGGTGTTTTTTTCAGATTATTCGATTATTTCTTTGTATATCTAAAGAGACTAAAAATATGTTTTCTTTGGTATGTATTTTTTATATTTTCCTTGGTATGTATTTTTTTAATTAACACTACTTCTTGTAGGAAAAGGTTTCCTTTCAGAGCCTTGGTTGTCTTCAACATCAATTTACTAGTGATCTAAGCCATTATGAATCTCAAAACCAGAAGACTGAAAGAAAATTCATGTGGAAGGGGTCTTTACCGAAAGACAGGAATGAGTTAAAATACCAAAGTTTTGAATTCTCATTGAATCTTTCTTGCTTTCCTTAAGGTAAAATTGATTAACCTGCTGTAGGATCTTGGTTTCACCTTATAAAAAAAATATGTTGCACATTTGTGCCTAGCTAAAATTAAATATAGACAGGAAAAGCTTAAACCTTTTATCTTTGCCTAAGACATACCTCAGATTTCTACAGCTTTTGTTTGGTCCTGCTCAGAACACTATCCCAATTTCTGCTTAGGATGAAGTTCTGTAACTTAGGTGGTAAAATAATTATTTAATGCCTAAATACTTAGATGCTAGAATGTATATCTTGCCCTTGTCAAGAAAAAAAATCTTGTGATTTTGAGTTAAATGTATTGCAGTGGAATTACTACTTGTCTAATCTTACCAGAAGCAAATATTGCATGTAATATACCATGAGGATTTTACCAATAAAACATTTTTATTGTCTCTTTTTTGATATTTTATTTTAAAAAATTATTTTTTTAAAGCAACATAATTAAAAATATTTTTTAATAAGATTAAATAAAGAATAGTACACTTCATATGTTTTTTATGCTCCAGATATTGCCTTATGATTTAGAGAGATACATTTAAAGGGGAACGTCAGGCTTTACAGTATGTATATTTTATTTATAAAATCCTAGAACAGTGCTAATATTCTTCCTACTTTATTATAATAGATTACTTTCATAATTTTCATTCTGTGCAATTTCTCATCTATGTATTACAATGAATTCACACAAGGTCCACACTGCTAGAGCTGATGCTATTTTTCAATCATGCATGGTATAAAAAGAAAGATTTATTTCTTTGTTTGAAGTGTCATTTACTAAAATTGAGTAGTCAATGAAAACAAAACATGCTGGAAAAACTTTTCATGAGACAATAACAACAACTCATTAAAAAAACAGAGTGGAAACGAAATAGTGTGCATACTCTACGCAAAACTGTTTGGAAAACTTGTTCCTTTTGCATGTAGTTGTGGAATAGCATTTTTAGCAAAAAGTTAGTTTTATAAAATTGAAATCTATAGTTTCCCTAAGAGGCAGTTTGACCTGCTTTCCTGCAAATACCTTGTTCTGTGTGTCTTAATATGTAGTAAAATTGATTAACCTTTTCTAATTACATGGACAGAACATACTGAATAAATTCCACTTATTTTTCTCAGTAGTACTGATTAAATTACTTTGGTTGCTGAAAACCTGAGAAATTCCATAGATACTAGGATTATTTTAATAGGCCTGCTTTTATTTTTGCAACTCCTAATGAAGGTTGCCTAGTTTTCTTTCTATTTCTGAGTTTTCACCTTCCCTCTTATGACTTCTTTTTGTTTTAAATTATGCTTATAAAAGTATGGGGTATTTTTACTCATAATTGCAGAAACTGCAGCCCTGTAGAACTAGATACACTTTTTCCATTTCATTTTCTCCCATACTAAAATTCCTTAGGAAAAAAAAGCAACATTAACCTAGACAATTCTTTGAAAATATCTTCTGCAAAAGTGCAATACTTGTTATCCATTTTCTCACACTACAAGTTGAATTCCTCATATCCTCTTTGATTTTTTGACTTGGTTACATAAGCTGGTCTGTACAATGACCATACTTGTGAATTTATCATAGAAAGGATCCTTTCAGACAAGACTCATTTCATCAGTGACACTCTTCCATCTCTTCCACTTCCTTCCTTGTACTTGAGTAGTTGAACTAATAAAATGGAGACGATGGTCCTCTCTAAAAGACCTCATGTTTTACAGCTGGCAACAATAATATGATGTACTATTGAAAACATTCCACCTCAGCAGTCTTATACACAGACAGAATTTTCTCCTCAAGTGCTTGATTAGTAAAATTGCTGTATTGTCTGCAGCTGTAAGTATGGCGTACATTTGTGTCTAACTGTCTAAAGGAATTAATGAAAAAACAGTCTACTGAGATATGCTATGATGGAGTCTCCAGATCAGACTTTGCTTTGAAGGGTAGTGGTTTTCTTTTGGCTGAAACAGCAATAGACTGATACCCGTATTCGACAGTAGTGAATCAATGGAAACAATGATTAGTGATCATATAAGGATCTTGTGCTCTCAACAGCATTGTGCTAACTCAGGTCTATAAATTTTCCACTGATGAAATATTTGCTGTTAAAATGAGACATTAACTGTCTGAAAGCTGAAGTCTTTTTGTTAATCTGCCTCCTTGTTCTCTCTGGATTAACTAAAATGGATTAGGATGTAGCATCCAATAGAATGGCAAAAGAAAGCGGATAAGTCATGGCAAATCTGTCAGTGAGATGGCTTTTGAAATGTTCAGTATCATGCTGATAGAGGTAAAGAATGTCATCATTAGATTAATAGTTTGTTCTTTCATTATTCATACTAGCTACTTGCATTACCTCTGATCTATTAGATCATAAACATGACACTAATTATCTTAATTACTTGTGTAAGAGGTAAAATGTTTATGTATTCATCAGCAGAGAAAAACTGATTTCAACTAAAAGACTCAATATTTATGAGGTCAGATCTAAAGAGTATTCCTATGAGTAGCTTACTCAACAAATCTGAAACATTTGTAAGACTGGAGCATATTTTCAGAGGAAACCTTTCTGAGATTGATAAATATTGATAAAATTAAGATTACTATTTTCAGATTATATCTCTTAAATATTCTTCTTTTTATTTCTTTGTGTTTCACATGAAAGGAAATAAATAATTAAATATTTTATTGAGTTTACTCTAGAATATTTTGCCTTTTTTTAAAAAAAATATTAAGTGCATTCTTAGAGTATGTTGACATTTTAGTCTGGATATGTAGGAGAGCTACTGTATTGAGATGAGGATTCTGGTGTCCTCTATGATGTCATAATAACAATGAAAGAGAAACACTATCCTGTATCTGAAATGCCCTAAATCTGTTTGTACTTTAAAAAAAAATCCAATTTTCTGAATTAGGTTTAAAGGCAGCAAATTAGTTTTTTCCAGTTGTAGATTTCCTTTAGGTACAAGAAGAGAAATAAATTATTTACTTGTGCGATACCACAGGTCTGATCCATCTGTAGGAGACCTGGAAGTAAACATGAAAATAGTCACAATTACTTTTAGACTTATATTAATAAAAATAAATAAATTAAGGTTCTAATGCAATTAAATTGCTTATAATTGAATAAACTCTTTTGACTGTGAGATCATTCTAAATAGATAAACAGCAGGATATATGATGAAACAGGCAACCTGCTAATTCAATCTACCAGCCTTAGCTAGAATTGTTTTTCTTTATAACAAATATAGTAATATATTTGCCCAAACATAATGGAAAAATATATGGACTTCAAATATCACTGATGATGGGTATGATTAGAAAATTTGCAAGTAGACATGGACATTTCCTTCCTGAGTCCATTGTAGTGTTTTGTCTTACATTTTTTTCTGAAGCTAAGATAATATCTTGGTTTGGATAGTCTTCGTTTCATTGAGGCTACCTAGCATGTGTAGCAATATCTGGAAATTCTCCTTATAAGACCAAGATAGGATTTGGGCTAAAACCACTAGGATCAGACCCTGAGCAGCCTGAGAAGGGAGCCTTATCTGGCTATAAAAGCACAATTTAAGTGCCTTTTTTCTCAAAAAGTATGTGGACAGTTGTTCAGAAATAAAATCATCTTAAAGCTCTGTCTTAATAACTGGAAAATAATTTTCACAGCAGGAAATTATGTACTTCTCCAGATAGATAAAACTGCAGAAAGTATGGATACAACCTTACTTCAGCATGTGTTTCCCTAACATTTGTGGATTTGAAACACACTGTCTGCATGCATTTTCCATTATGGGAATGACATTTACAATGGAAAACTGTCACATTTTTTCTACAACATAAAATTGTTCAGCTATCATCTACTCGGCCCTAATCAGTTAACTCTTTCCCAAATGAATGAATTGTGAACTAGGACAAGTCTATGACGTTTTCCAAGGATGAGTAAATTGAAAGACATGAGTGCGGGTGAAAGTATTGAAGGTAACCTCAGTGTCAGAGAACAATCCTAAAGGATTTAGTTGTACTGAAACAGATGTAGCCTCTACAGGGAACCCTATCTTTCATATCTGCTCCTAGCTTTGGAGTTACTGCATTTTGAGCTCAGAGTCTGCACTCTGTGTTATGCTGCATGCTTTTCTATATACAAAATACAGCCTTAGGTATAATATATGCTGCATACTTTTCTATACACAAAATACAGCCTTAGGTATAATAAATGCAATGTTTTGCCAGTGTATCAAAAAACCTTGGCAGTAGCAGTTATTATTAATTTTCCTCAAATTTTGACACACTGCTACCTACATCTTGCCTTCATAGCTTCTACAGGTGCCACAGAGCTGACTCGAGCAGTCACTGTGGGAAATCATTGTGTAAATAGAATGCATATATTTGCTGCACCACCAATTCACACTCTTTTGACAGAACTACTCTAATAATCTCCCACCTCCCACCTTCTCACCAAGATATGGAAGATGGAACAATATGATGGTTTTCTTCTACAATAGCTAATAGGTCCAATTATGTCTGGCAACCAGGCATTTCAGGTTGGTTTCACCCCTATTATAATTTGTAATGGCTTTGGCAGACCAATGTGGTCTTGGACATGCATGGTCTTGGCATGCACGATTCCTTCATTAGGTCTAGCATGTGTTTATTTGGTTATTTGGCTATTTAACATAAATCTGATAGTATGTCTGGTAGGGAACCTTTTTGAGTTTATCTAGCCCATTTATTAATGACTACTTTTCCAGCTAATGTTAGTTTCAGCCTCATCTTCACACGCCATCTAAAAGAAATTTAAGAAACCCACAGAAACTATTTCAGTTCTTGTTCCTAATTTAGATGACTGCTTTGCCATAAAGAGGAGGGAATAAATAAAAAATTTGCATATTGCAAAACATTTGTCTTCAAACACGTAACTTCGAAATTAAAATATTGTGAAGTTTTATTAATTAAATAGTAGGAAAATCAAAGCTGTCTGATTCATCAGGAATATTTAATACAACACTGATCCTTATCTTTCTTTATGTGGCAGGGGATGGTAATACTAGAAGCACTTGTATGTTTAGCTCATGTGCACAGGATTATAGTAAGCCCCAGTCAATCAAAAAATCTCTCTTCTGAGAAGCAGGATAAAGATCTCAAAACTTACTACATGCTGACAGCTTCTCTGGACTGCTTCCGACAAGAAGCTGTGAGAATTTTTTGAAAATAGGTGCATCCTTTCCTTGTTATACTTGGTAATATGTCTTGGTTCTTTCGTCACATTTCATTCTTGGAGGTCATCAGTGATGACTATATTTTGAAGAACGTTTTGATTCCTCAAGGTTTTTAACAATATTTTGCAGACATGAAACTGCAGGTTGTCCTGGTCAGCCTCTAAGTGTGATGAGCAATGACGAGGCTTTACAGGTCAGTTTGTGGATGTATTGGGTCTGGTTGAGATGGAGTTAATTTTCCTCATAGCAGCCCTCACAGTGCTATGCTGTGTGTTGGTGCTGGAAAGGTGTTGATAACACACTGGTGTTTTAGCTACTGCTGAGCAGTGCTGGCACAGCACCAAGGCTGTCTCTCTAACATTCCCTCCTCACCATTAGGCTGAGGGTGGGCAAGATCCTGGGAGGCGGCACAGCCAAGACAGCAGACCCAAACTAACCAAATGGATATTCCATAACATGTGGCATTGTAGTGGTTTTGATCACATCTATTTTACTCTGTGAGATAAGGCTTAGAAGAAATTCAAAGCAGGCTCAAAACTTTAAAGAATATAAAGAGGTTTATCACTAACAGAATGAAAAGTAAAAAGAAATAATAAGAAATTAAATCAAAACCCCCCTTTCTTCCAGCACCTCCCCCTTTTTACCCAACTCGCACAAAGGATATCAAAACATGGGATTTTGGTCCGTATTACAGTTCTTAAAAGTGTCTCCAATATTCAAGAAAAAAGAGTTTTTCTTCTGCTTAACATAGTTTCCAAACTGCCACTAGCAACAGATCTGCCCAGAATCTGCTGCAGTGAAAAACATCTCTCTCCCATTAAAACCCCACAGTTTATTCATACTGCAATCATGGACCCAATAGGCATAGGGCTTAGGTCTTTTTAAGGATGAGTTACTCTGGCCTGAAAACAAAGGCTCTCTTCTTCACAAAATCTCTAAAAGCCTTTCATTACTTTTATATAACCTGGCATAGGCACTTCTCACATCTTCACACACCGCACATGTGTTCTTCATCCCCCTATGTACTTCAAAAATGGATTCAAGAGAGACATACAGTTTGTGATATCACAGTTTTTTATCACAGCATACAGAAAGCATTTTTAAGCTACACGCAAAAAATGTGGTGCTGCCTCTTTTTTCCCCGCCGCCATCTTTAGCTCCGTCCCACATGACCCATTTTCTCGTTCTTTCCTGACCTTGGAGCCACCATGTTCTTCTCTTCATGTGCTTCCTTTCCTTTATGCTGCTGCCTGCATAGTGTCTTCTTCAGTTCGATATAAGCTGCATTGGCTGCAGAGAGCTCTGCCTGCTCCCGTCGGGTCTGCGGGGGGCCGCATGGAGGGGAAGGGGAAGCCCGCCAGTCCCCAGANACCGCCCGCCAGTCCCCAGAAGCTGTGCCGAGTGGGTTCAGCTGGCAGTCCATGGCTGGTTTTAGCTGCCTGCGGCTCTAGGATAGTCTCCCCACAGCAACCCGGGGTCTGTGCCGCGCACCGGGAGAAGGGGAAGCGGACAGGGGCCCCGGCCGCTGGGGCCTGGCCACCCCTCCAGGGAAAAACTGGAACCAAGAAAGAGGTATTTCCTGGCCCTGTGCTGCTTTAAATATGCAAGATCACGAGAAGCGATTGGTCTAAAAGACTGTCCATCAACTACGTTCCAACCCACTACAGGCATCTGCTTAGTAATGAGAGCTAAGAGAAAAAGGGGATGTGGGCTTGTGTGCATTCATTATTATGACGTCTTCTGAAGCAACAGCTATGTGTGCTGATGCTTTTCTTCCCAGGAACTGGCTAGACATCACCTGCTGATGGGAAGTAGAGAATAATTTTTTTTCCTTTGTTTCCACACAAGGTCTTTGCTTTTGATTTATTAAACTGCCCTCATCTTGAACCATGAGGGTTTTTTCCATCTCATTTTGTCCTCGTCCTGTGCTGCTGAGTATAGGAATGATAGAGTGGCTTGGTGGGCACCTGGTGGCCAGCCAAGGTCAACCCACCACAGTGGAGTAGAGTTTCAAAATTAGTTAATGTTTGCTATTTTAAAGATGTCTTTGGAACAGACAAGGGAGGAGAAGAGTTGTCAAAAAACTTGAGGTTGGAATAGAAAAACAAAAACAGATTCCTGGAAAAAGGAAGATTGCTCCATTTATAAGGTTGAATGAGGTAAATATTGCCATTTCCTGAATAGATGCTATGATATAGCTTTGGATCACATGGTTTTCATGCAAACAAGGAAAGATTGCAGAGCAGTACTGAGGTGAACAAGTATGGAGGTAAAGCAGACTGAACAACCTGGTTTTTAGACTAAGAAACATTATTCTTCTCTTTTTTAAAAACTGCAGGTGCAAGCAAAAACTTTGCATCGTTTGCAGTTTGTAGTAGTAGTGAAGACATGCATAAGGTTTATCTCAACCATAAGTGATCTTAGTGAATAATAATTTGGCAAGTAAAATAACAAAAAGCCTTGAATGGAAATGTCAGTTGATATTTTCTACCACATTATTACTGGTGGAATTTTATTGTCATATTTATTTTGGGATATTTTACAAATGTTTTAAAGGTAAATGATCAAATATTTCTTATGGAGAAATGATTCATGAACAAGTATAAGCATTTAATTTTATTTGTTTTAACAGTAAAGAAATGCAGAAAACCCAAAAATATATGTCTATTTATATATTTCTCTACCTATTTTCAGTCATTGATGGCAAAATCTTCCAAATCAATTTTAATTCCTTGTGATATAGGGAAGCTAGAGGATGAAATATGTTACTATTTCATGTATATGATGCTTTACTGAAGTTGAAATTCTGGTGTTTTTTGAAAGTCCAATGCTTTTTTATATAAAGACTATTTCACTGGGACAGTATTTTTTCTATGACAGCTTCCAAATAAAGATGAAAAACTGTCTTCTCAGCTTAATGTAAAATATCGATGAACCTGGTTTCAAATAGAACCTCTAGGAAAACAATATTTCTGCTTTAAATTCTGATGATAATATTTCTTCAATACTGAGGGAAAAAAATATTGAAAATGCTCCTGAGTAGTCTTAAGATGTCAGATATGTGTTTATCGACTCTCTTTGGAGTAAGCAATACAAACGCAGCTGTTTTTGTCAGCCTAGGAGTACTTTGAATATTTTATCTGAACATTCATTTGGCTTTTAAAAAAACCAAAAAAAAACCCCAAAAAACAAGCATTGCTTTCCTACTACTTGAGCTCTTTCCTGCTACTTATTAATGGGTTATATAATTTTTTGCTCTTGATGCTAGTACTAAATTGCGTATACATTTCAAACTTACTGTCCAAAACCTGGCTATGGAATTACAGATGTACATACACTTTCCCAAGCATGGATATTGTGTTTTTTCAGCTGACAAGGGTCATGCTTGATGAAAAAATACAGCAGACAAAGGTAGGCAACATGTTCCAAAAAAATCAACCCTTTGCCAATTACAGAAGTGATGAATTCTCATCACATATATGGTAACAATTTCTTATCAGTGATTTGTGCCTGACACCAAAGCGTTAAATTAGATGGGAAACTTTCCAGTGGTTAGCTTGCAATCAGTCTTGATCTGCAAGTCAGGCAATAAAGGTAATTGTATCTGCTCTAAATTCCAAACTCTTTTAGAGATAACGTGCCTATCCCTTATTTATCTCTATAGGCACAGAGGAAACTAGGAATGGAGGATTGCATAAGTATTCTGAACATTTTGTTGCCAGATCTCATAGTGACCTTGAGAACAATGTGCAACTTTAAAAGGCAATTGACTCTTTTGTCCTAATATTTGATGATTTGGTGGCAGGGTTCTTTAAACTAGTATTAAGCTGTCCAGGAAAGAAAATACTTCTGTGACAGAAAACTGGTAATGAAAATATAGCAATTTACTATTATATACAAATCAAATCACAGAGCAAGTGACAAAAATAAGGGAGGATATGATTTGGTTTGCCAGTTTGTGCTGATCTTTAAAAGTTTTGCAGTGATCACATAGTTTGTATAACCTAGATCTTATTTCAGTTTGGGCTTTAGGCACTTTGGATATTAAAGTATAATTTTGGCCCTGCAAATGCTCTAATGTGACTATTGTTAACTATCTTCAAAATCATATTGAAATTGCTCAGTGGCATATCTGAATGAACCGCACTATCATCTTTCTTCCTATAATATCTCTAAATAACACTGAGTACAATTAGAGTGTCTTTTACTAAACTAAAAGCCCATATCAGTCTGTACTAATGTTCTTGTGGCAAACTGGTTTACTCAAGTACAAGGCTCTGAGTCTTTATAGCTCTTCCGAAGTGTTTCATCTGATTGCTTTCTCGCTTTTCTAAACTGCAGATAGAAATAGTTCATACAAAGTTTGCTTTCAGTTTTCATGGTACTTACATCAGAACTTTTAGACTCTGTCTATATTCACTTCGCTGTAAAGTGTATATATATAACAAACAAAATCAACTCCAGTCATTCCTCACTGACTGTCTTAGGTGGAACCAAAGGTAAAAAGATCATGATGGTAAGCTGAATTGAAAAAACAGTATGGGAAAAATAAGCTCAATTTACGTTTTGAGAGAAAACGCCATCTGATATGAAGCACTGTAAAAGAGAGAGCCGAATGAGTAAAGTAATGTTTGCATGATGTACTAGAGGCATACCTGTAGTGTTCTTGGAGGTTGAAAAAAAGATTGGATTAGATATGAGGTTCTCTTCAGTTACCAAACTGTTCTGTCATGAACGTCTCTGTTAAAATGGGTATTGGACTGGGAATTAAGCAAGTTGATACTTGACCTAAGGCAAGCTATATAAATCAGAAAAGATTTAACCAAAATTACATAGATTCTGGGGCTAATTTTAATTCATATTTCATCTTACTTGATGAAATATAAGTCTTATAAAAAGTGAATAAAGTCAAAGAAAGTTGAAAAGTGTAAGCATGGAGGAATGAACCCGGGTTTTATATGGAGATGAAGATTTAAACCAAGGGTGCATTTTGAGAAAATAAAAGAAACATTAGAGGAGTCACAAGTGACAAAGGCAGAGCCAGTGGCTTGGTTTTGAAAACTATGAAATTTTATGTCCTTTCTATCTCTTCATTCTCACTGAGACAATCAAATCAGAAAAATTTTATTTCACTGATGATGCATTTGACTGCAATTCTATTTTCTTATGGGTAATTTAATATATTTTAGAATCACTGTAGCGCCTCTAATGTCCTGGCAGAAATTTGCCTTTTCTCCTTCTCAAAGTGTTCTGATTCACTTGTTCTAAATCAGCACCAGATATTTATTATATTTTTGTATTTGTACCCAGGAAATTTTTTATGGCAAATTAGGTACAATTATAAGATGCAAAGGTAATTTAGGGATAAATGTCTAAAAGGATTAAAGAACAATCATCTCAATGTCATAAATAAAAGGTTATTTCGGTATTCTCTTCCACTCTTGATCTTGTCCATATGCTTAATTTCAGAAAGGTAACTGATTAACATTTTAATCCTTGTTGTTTACTTTATATTCTCAAGGGTGTTTTGGTTTCAAACTGTTTTCTTCATAAAAAGACAGAGGCACATTTAACATTGATAACTTTGTATTTGGCATTGCATTTTCCTGAGAGACATTTTTTAAAAATGTCCTGCTTTTATTTTGGTTTTGTTGCATATTATTATACCAATAAAAACCACATAACTGTAAAACAAAAAATTCACCTTTCAGAACCAGGGAACTTTTTGTTTGCCACATAATTTCTTTCTGACCTACTGTGATTTTTAAATGATAGACTAGATAAAATAAGTGAAGTAAAAATAGTATATATTTTCTTATATTCATATGAAATTAGTATTAAGTTCTTAAAAGAAATTTTGTTCTTTTCTTGTTTGCTTGTTGTTTTGAAATCAGCGACCACTTAACAGACATTTCAGATGAGGAGCTGTAAAATTTAACAAAATGGACTATTCTATTCAGTCACTGACATCCATATTAACTTAAGTTTGATAATTAGCTAATAATAGAAATATTTTCTCTACATATAAACACCACACTATTTTATTGATATTCAATTTTTAATTTTAAATTCTGATCATAATTATAATTGTTTGTTCCAAAGCGAGATATGTCTTTGATCCACTACTGAAATACATGCTTTATGCAGTACCAAACAGTGAAACCAATCATGTGCCTGTAAACAAACCTACTGGAAGATAAGATACTCTTTTACAGCTAATCATAATTTTAGCTGCATTTCCATGTGGAAATTTTACATGACTATATTAAGTTTATAAGATGACAGGGAGTTTAATATGGAAATCTTGATATCAAGGTGACTTCAAGTGCTGACTTTTACAGCAAGAAGATATGCAGAGGTTCAGCCCCACATATGATCTACATTTCTTATACATTTTCAGCATTAAACTTCCCAGAGAATATAGATAATATTTGGACAAAACCATGACAGCTAAACTTTTCCCGGAGTGGAGGGAAGAAGACAACTTTTCATGTATCGAAAGGACTTTGGAGAAATTATATATAACAGAATAGAAATTCTTGCATATTCTTGTAAGGCATGTAGCAGCCACTACTTTGAGTCCTTTATATAGTCAGTTTCTTTATAAATCTCCTATTACCATAGGGAGACTGGTTTATTACCATTCAGAAGACTGGTCATCTGAGATTTGCAAAGCTACCACCACATGGACTCAACTGAAGGTAAATTCAAGAAAGTAAAGGAATAATATACTTTATAACCCTCATTATCATGTTTTGTAGTCTTATTTGCTGATCTTTACCATTTACTGTAATGTGATGGGCCATGAAGGTGTTAGCCAGAGTTTTAAGGAGAATGTACCAAGAACTTTCCCATATAGTGTACCACTCAAAGCACATCCAGGATTTTCCAAATTCAAGAAAGATTTTTATTATGATAGAAACCAGATTACTGAAATACTTGGAAACAAAAAGGTCCAAGTTACTAAAAGAAAACAAATCTTTTCCCTGCCCATTGTATCATTATGGATGGATTTGTGTCTCTCAAAAGCTGTCGATAAAAAAAAATTAGTAGCCTGCTTCTGAAATATAAATGTTTTAGGGATACTGTGAACCATCTTATTGTTGTCTGCTGCGGTGGTTCAGTCCCCTGTGGGACTGTCTGAGCTGCAAGGGACCCACACCCCGAAAAGGGTCCGCTGGCTGGACCTCACCGCAGGCCTGAGCCCTCAAGATTAGGGTGAGATACCCCAAGGCCCTGCGAGAGCGTGCAAACTGTTTCTCCTCAATTGGTCCCTCTTCTCTCCTCCCTACTCCCCCTGTATAAGGTTATGTTCCTGAATGTTCTACTCCTTTCAACACCGCATTGGCTCTCTGTTTTTCCTCCCTGCCTCCCTTTTACCTCGTTGGTTTGTTGAGAGTTCCTCCACCCCTGTACCACCCACTTGCCTTGCTGTGATTCGCTCTTAGAGTTTACCCCCTCCCCTTTTTGTAGCCACATAAAACCTCATGTCAGCTCCTGTGTCGGGCTCTTCGTGCCCCCTGCAGCTGTAACCCTGGATTCCGTCACCAAATAAACCCTTCCTGTTTTACCCTACGAAGAGCCCTTCCTGCATCCTTTATCTCCTCCAGCTCCTTATTCATCGGTGGGTGACCCGGGCCCTTTTGTGTCCCTCCGTGCACCCTCCCGCCGTTACAGACTGCACCAGCCATCCTCAAACCCGCAGCTGGGAAGGATGCGGTCACCCGGCCACCCTGCTAGCCGTGGTCTTGCCACGTGCCGTGTCAGTTGTCATTGAACTAAATTTATATTCAGAAAAAAAATGTAACATATCTCAGATAATGCAATAAATATTTTTGTTGAGAGAGAGCTGGTTTTGGTTTACATTAGTGACCACAAATAAGTTCAAACTTTTTTCCTAAAATAGCTCCATTGTTACCATTCTCTGTAGCTCCATAGTGGGATGCTGCATCCAAATTACTCCAGGGTGAATGGCACATCATGCCAGACTAAAATGCCCTTGAGAGCACTCTTCGAGGGCTATAAATCCAGTCAAAACCCTGTTAAACTAGGCATTATAAACAGATCAAGTGAACCTATTAACTCTAAAGTCTAGAGATAGCACAAGTAATGTAGACACTGAGAAAAATAAGGTGGAATTAAATTCTTGTGTTTTACCTACTTAAAAGTGATGTGTCTCTGTGTTATTACATGTTTCTCCAAAACATATTATGCAATGAAGAAAAAAAATGTCAGCAGGTGCTTTTGCTTTGTCATTTCAGTTTAAGTTTCTTTCTGTACCAGTTTATGAAACCTAAGAATCTGATCAGAATGGCAGCATTAGATAACAGAATGGTAACACCAGAAAGGTAACAATAATAACGTACTGGTATCTATTGGTAACAAGTGCCTTGACAGTTAACACTAAGGGAGAAAAACGGGTTTTTGACAGTATTTAACAACCAGTAAACAACATACTGGCTAGTCAGTGGTCCTATTCTCAAAGCTCAGTACATCCCCTGGCACAACCTAGGGGATGACTTCTTACAGATGCAATTTTTCTGTTTCATTCTATTCTGCAGGGAAATTACTCCTTTTTTTGACCAGTGTTTTCCTCCAGTGGAGATAATTATGTGCCTACAGAATTCATGAAATGAAACATAGCCAAAGAGGGAGAACAACGTGAACAGACCTGTAAGCCTTGCCACTTCATGCCTTAGAAAGCTCCAAGACTCAAATGTTAGGAAATAAAAAGTCATGACTTCAGATTACATTTCTCAAACAAAGCTCATGAGCTTTGTCTATAATCTGACAAAAAAGTTGTCAATAAGGATGGGATTTATATCATTGAATCTTGCAGCCCTGGCACACCTCAGTACTTGCTGTGCTTCTGGTGTTTACAGCTTTTTCTGTGATCTAAAGCAGATTTTATATAATTTTTACAAACATCAGATTAAAAAACATCATGATCTTAGCAACCTCTTTGTATCCCCATGCAGTTTTAAAGGGGTCTCAGTAACATGCAGGTGGTTCTTGGTTCAGCTCATATGAGGCCCTTTGATATTGTATAGCAGCTAATTCTTCTAGTGCTATTTCCCAGAGCAGTGGCATGTCTCACTGGTAAGGACAAATCATAGTGCCTAGAGAAAAATGGTGATATACCAAAGTCAAGCTTTTAAAATAAATACATTTCTTAGTTCCTTGTAAAGTTCTATACTCTGTGAGAAAATGGAAACTGATAGATTTTCATTTCAATGACTTTGAGTTAAGATACTTCTCTGGGGCTGTGGCAGCTGTTTCATTTTCTAGTTTTCTGATACCATTAAAGAAAAGACACTGTAATTCTAATATTCTTGAATAATATGATTTTGAATCACCACTGTGGGCTTGCATTCTCAGCCTTACCCTAGTAAGAATGCATTATAGGAGATGTTTTTTTCTTTATACGGTTCTTCTGTTGCTTATGAACATAGTGCCAATTAGACTTACTTAACAGCACTGCATCATTCTCAAAAGTTTGCCTTACAACAAACATCTCTGTGAGGCAGCTTGGCATGTATTTTGTGGTTCCAAGAATATACATTTTTCAGCATCTTGTTAGTTAGAAGAGATCACTTGATTAAAGAGTACATTTATGTATTGAATGAAACCAGTTAAAATCAGATGTGCTGCTGAACATCTGTGGGGGAGCGAGGGAGGCAAATTTAAAAGCTTATGCACTGCCCTACACTGACCCTACAGTACTATTTGCTTAACCACTGAGGGCATTGCATTTTCAGCTAATGACAGTGAAAAGGTAGTACTCAAAAATCCATCACTGGCTACTTGCATATTATTCGAGTACTTCCGAAGATTTAGAGAAAAAAATGAAAAAATAAATGACGGTACCAGTATAATCAGAGTTCTCAGAAGCTTCTCATCAGACTGACTAAAATTTGAACTTATAAAAAATTGATTTATCTACTCAAAAAAGCTTTCATTGCTCCAAAAGAAATATTTCATATAGGGGAGGGAGCAATATAGTGCAGGAAACAGAAAAAACATAATTTTGGGTGATTTGGGGCATCAAAGTGAGTTGTTCTGTTTAATAAAGGTGTTTATTTGACTTTGTGTATTAATTCAGCTATCAGCTTACATCATTATTTCCCCTTACCTAGTGTTTTGGGAAATTTCAGTTCTATAGTAAGGGTTTGAAATAAGTGCTTGCTGTGTAGCACAACTCCAACATTTTCTGAAAGGAAAAAAAAATGGGAAATCTATGATTTTAAGAAAAAACCTGTAAACTGGAAGCTATGCACTGTGCATGCTCACTGATTTTCAAGTATGATAGACATGGTGATTTCCAAACCTTTGAATTTAAGGATGTTATCATATGCATGGCATTACTCTATATTTTTCCTTCTATTCCTAAACAACTGAAAGTAGCTATCTTGGTTAAATTTGATAAACCTAGTGAGGCATATGACCTTTCCTAAAGGTGTCTTGCTAGAGACCTCAAAGGACTGAAAAAGAGAGACGTGTTTCCTAACAGGAGCTTCCTTTCTGTGAACGTGTGGTTCCCCCTTTACGGAGGACAGAAAGGTGAAATGGGGTCACTTGAGCTTGCCATGGGTGTGGCTGGTAATTTCACTGAGGTATTTCAAATGCAAATAGTGACAGACTAAATTGACCCTGTAGAGCCCTTTTTTTCATCCTGGTGTGAGAAGTTAGTAGCACTCATTATGGATTATTTGAAATTATAATATTAAGAGAACTCATTTAAAACACTGGGAAAAAATGAATGAAGACAGTAATATATGCAGGTAAAAGAGTGCTTGCCATTCTGAGAAATGGGATTTTTTTCTTAAAGAAATCACCAAGACTGCAGATATGGTGCAACACACTTTCAGAAGTGAAGACTGAGGATACTTAGATCACTGTACTCCCTTAGTGTGGATAATCCATCTTCCATTGGGCCTCCTTGGAATGATCAGCAGAAAGTTAAGAAGATTCTTACATATTCTTGCAAACAGTAAGATGTAACAGTAAGAACTTGCTTCAGTCCTTCAGTATTGGGATGTTATTAAATTGTTCATGTGTCCAATAGTGTCATGGAGTTAGGTTAGTACATGCTATTGGGTAATACTTTCAAGTCAACCAGAGAGCTTCTGCTAATACAGATTTTGAAGACAGTATTTATTGTCCTCCTAATGAAAGACAGAATAAAAAAAATTAGGATGATTAAACAGTATGATCATGCCAAACTTTGTCAGGCCTATGAAGAGCAAGCGTATGGATAAGTCTGAGCTACAGATAATACACATTCCGTAATTTTATGGGTTTAGGGAGACCAAATGTTCAACTGGAAACTTCATGAAGATCACAGACACTGGCTGTGGGGATAGTTTGAACTTTGGACAGGCCAGACAACTGCAGTTTCATGCCTTCAGTTTATAAAAAGCCAGACCAGCTGCCTACTCTGGTGTAATACTTTTACAGGAAACCACCAGGAAAAGGAAGTTCACCTACTTCCTATAATAAGCACAGGAGACTGAAGCCATGAACAGGTGACCTTTCAAAGGATGACTGCACAGGCTAATGAAGCACTTGGCACAGAGTGCACGTTGATTTCAGGTATTTGCAGCTTTTACGCTTGTGAGGAAATAGGAAAATGGAAGCTACTATAGACCAAACTTGCACTATTTCATGTCTGAAAAAGTAAACTTTTACCATTTTTTCTATCCCTCAAAATTGAGGAAAATTCCTGTGCATGTAGATGCATTGATATATGCATCCGTATATACTGTCAAGAAGATTATGTGTTTAAAAGACACCCTCAACACCTCCTAAAGAGTAACATCCGAGACGATAACATCTTAGACAGCTGCAAAAGGTGATCTAGACTGGTCAGTGCTGAGTTGCTTGGTAGCTCTGAAGCTACTCTTCCACACCATATTCTCTCCTCAAGTGGCCTTCTTCAGGCAACCTGCAGCCATCCTTTTGTGTTCACACTGCAGCAGAAAGAGTGTTTAACTTCAAGCCTCAGGCACATACAGCCATGAGAAAATTGGCTATATGGTACGATAAACTGAGTGGAAACCAAGCAGTAAGGTCATGAGGCTTAAATAAAGTTATTTTGATACACATCAGTCATTTTGTCTGACATTTTTAAACTAAGGCTGGCTAAAAAAAGTTTGGTAGTCTTTCAGACTCACTACAAAAAATTGGTTCAGCTGAACTCAAGTTATTTATTTAATATATTGAGATGGGAAAATGTGAAAAATAAAAGTTTAATTTGGGAATTAAGGAAATGCCTTGTCTTTTAATTTTTAAATCAAGTTAAACAAAAAATTTGCCTATGGCTTGTCTCACGCTATTTTAAGTTTCTCATTTTTATGCCTCAAATGCTTATGCCAGTTTAGAAAATGCATCATAAAACACTTGAACATGTGATAGTATGGACATGCTACTGTTCCTCTTATACAGGTACTTGTTGCCTCACTGTTGTGTTCTTGAGCCACCTGGAATAATTTTTCAACCACTCAACTTGTGATTACCATCCTTGTGGCAGCTTCAGTGCTCCTCTCTGAAGTGTACAAACTGGCAAAATCGTAATCTGAAATCTATGTCCAGCAATGCCTCTCCCTTTTACCTTTTCCAATGTAAAGTACTCGTAATTCACCACAGATATTTGTGGTGTATCAAAGCTAATTTAGTAGTGAATTAATTATTATCTGTCAGGACTACTCACATGCTTAAGGTCTGAGTACTTGTTTAACTTGGCTAACTTGACTTAAAATATAACACTGTCTTTTCTGTATTGACATATTAAAAAAATGTTTAATGAAGTTCAGACTGTTCAAAATTAGACTTGCAGAAATTCTATTTGTAAAAACTTTTTCAAAGTTCCTTGCTAAAACCTCAAGGTTAATCCAAACATTTTTTGGTGACTAAAACAATTAATCTAGTAAACCTTAGTTTAGCTACATCCAGAATTAGATTGTACAAAGACAATTATTCAGGCTCACAATCAGATATCTGTGTGCTATCTTAGTTATTACAGCAATAAATTGGTTTATTTGCACATATCTTTTTTTATTACCTTCTGCCACTCACTTTTACACAAGATTATTAAACATTTATTCTCCACGATACAAATGCTGTTATTCAAGAACTCCGTGTACATTGTATGTGCATATATAATGACAAAAAAGCTTTCCACAAATTAAATGCTGGAAAGAGAAGCTATAATTTTGGAGCTGTAAATTCATCTTATTAAAATGTACAAGAATTTAATTTGTGTAAATTATTACTCATAACTTTACTTACAATAAGAGAAGTTATGAGCAAGAGATAGTATTGCTTAGGCTTTCATCTCTTTATTGTTTGATTTATGTGTCTATCTACAATGATATTCAATTACATTTTTTAAATGCTGAAAAAAGGTGTGTGATATATTAGAATTATCTTAAAATCTAGATGATAATATAGTATTTATTAAGAAAGCTTCAGAATAATAGGGGTCAGACAGTGTCTTCTCATAACTTTAAAGAATATTTTCTAATTTGTATAAGTGTAAATTGAAGATATGCCTCAAGTATGAGATACATAGTCTTGTTACAAGAAGCCACTCCTCAAATTTATCCATCCTGCTTCTTGTGGCTATATTTTTGAGCAATTCTAGTTGAGAGAAAAATATCAAATTTAAATTTAGACAGATTTAATAGATATGTTGCACAACACAGAAGAAATCACTTATTAACAATTCTAATCAAAGACTTATGACCCTCCCCATATCTTTCATCCCTGGCTGATTCTTCAAGTCTTGTTTTCACTTGTGTTTTGGCAGCTTTTTCTGTCTTTTTTTTGATGAGTTAATCTGCTAGTTTCACTTTGCCCTCCACATATCCCATTGAATGTATTTTTTGGTCCTTTCTCCTCAACTTGTCGTATCCTCAGTCTTGCTTTCAAAGTTTCTAGCTACTGAACATATTTTAATTGCATAAATGACATAAACACTGTGTGTGTATGTGTGTCTGCATCTGTGTCTCTGTGTCTGTGTGTCTGTCTGTGTGGGCTGCAGCATCTGATGCTTGCAAAGCCATTCCTTAGCTCACTAACTTAAAAGTTGAGTCCACAGCTTCTGTAAATCAATGCCAAGGCTAAGTAGCTTCAATGTGACATAATCTAGACTCTATCACCTCTTGATACATCCTAAGTACAACTTTCTGGCTGTAACTCTCTATTTTTTAGTAATATAACTTTACTACATGAAGAACTTCTGCAGTTCTATCAGAAAACTATAAACAGCAGCAGGAAAAAAAATTCAAAAAACAACCAAAACCACAGGGCTATGCAAAAAATAAAAATAATTCTGTAATTCATGGCTTGTGCATACCATCCCAGAGAAGATAAACATTCACACAAAGGGATTTTGTTAGGAGCTGCCAGGAACGTTTATGTAAGAGCCTTGCAGTCATGTTCACAGTTTGCAAGTCAATCTGATAAGGCAGAAAAGACCGAAAAATTTTGAAACATCAAGAAATAACTCATGGAAAAGTGGATAAAGTTAGGCTAAACTTAATGTATACATTGAGCCCGATCTCATCCTGTATGAACACACCTCAGGCTCAATAATGTAGTATGTCATTACAAAAATGACTAAAATCATTGTAGTAATAGTAATAATAATAATAATAATAATAATAATAATAGTAATACCATTTAGAAAGTGTGCAGATTGTCTATAGATCCTGAGCATGTCCCTGAAAAGACTGCCTTCTCTGTCTGAAAATCAGTCACTGCACCATGGTGCTAACAAGATTAATTTCTTAATATGGTTGATAACTACTAGTTCAAGTAGTCATACATTCAAAGTAGATTTAATAATATGTAGAGCACTGAATTGGTGTGGAAGGTCATGACAGCCAGAATAAAACACCAGAAAAAACCTTCATAATTTTCCCCTTTTTTAAATTCTATCTCACACTTATCTTTGAACCAGATTTGAAATATGTATTTGGATGTTGAAATATTGAAGATATAAATTACTATTAACTAGAACTATCTAGTTCCGATGAGGAACTTTTCACTGACTTAAGCAGGACCACCTAGCTGATCCTTCAATCCACTTGTTGATGTTTGTCTGTGTCTCCTGATGTAGTGGTTATAGGATTATCCAAATACCTGTGGTTTTTAAGGGAGCCCTGAAGCCTAACTGAAACTTATAAGCTTCTTACAAAAGCAGAAGGAAAAAAGCTGCTTGAAGTCTAGAGAATTTCCAGGAGCAAGTCATTTAATGCAACTGAACAGATAAACCATTTAAAAAAAATTAGTAATGGTATAGATAGACAATAGAACAGTGTTGAGTGGCTATTTTTAAAAAATTAATATATAAAGATAACAAAGTGTGTTATGATAAAGAAATTGCCACTTCTCTTCAGATGGAAGGAACAGGAACTCTTAGGTTAGAGTCACCTATGTCAGAGATGCCTTTGGAAAAAGGCCTGGAAGTAGCAGTCTTTTAAGACTATTCCTGGAACAGCTTTTGTAATTGTCTTTTCACTAATCCTGTATGTGTGAACATTTAGAATGTTACACATCATTAGCAGTAATGAGAGGATAAGAGGAGATTTATAAATATGAATAGTCTAACATGCCTGTTCTCTACTGATAGGCTTAGATTAAAATTGTTCATTGAAAATTTGTTTATTTGAGAATTACATTGTCCAGATTAAGTAGTGAAGTTTGACACACCACAGAACTTCTACAAACCTGCAATAATTACAATGGGGAGCACAAATGAGAACTTTGAGAGGACATTTTTTGTGAGTGATAGTCTTCCTCTCCAAGAAATTATCAAATCAGATTATCTTACTTCTCCAGAGCCCTCTCAAACGGATTTGTTACCTATGGTTAATAAATCTTGATTAGTTTTTCTATCATTTAAAATAGCTTCAACACTTCCAATTAACTCAATGATCAATTAGTGTCTGTTCAGGATGCCCTTTAAATCTATTTTATCTCTAATTTGAGCCTTGTGAAAATCATCTCTGCAAGACAGTAAAAAATTTCTCTGTTGCACATCGCTGTAAGAGTCTGAGACGTGACTTGAAATAGAACACCACTACATGTGCTCTAAAGGTTTCACATTCTGCGTGGATGCTTTGCTGATTCAAATGTTCACCTAATCAAACTTCGGTGCTGATCAATGAGCCCTTGTGCACTTGTAAGTATTCTTCAAATTTAAGGCTTACACTGATAATTATGTCTTATGATTAAAAGACTAATATTAATTTCTATTAATTTTGCTCATAATTTTGCTTCACTTAGCCACAACTGGTAAGAATTTGAAGATGGAAAAATGCATTTAAATGAGGGAGACCTCAAATCTAAATTTTTTAATGTTTTGATTCAGCTACAGGAGGTTTAACTTCAATAAATTTATTGGAAAAATCCTGGTGCAGTTTTATATTCTTTTAAAAAGCTCTTAAATTTTAAAATTTTTGGCTACATAATCAGATTGGAAGAATTTCAGGAATGGATCCCTCTGACTCTCTATTCCTAATGGTTTTATGCCCCATAGATTGACCTTATTCCTCTCTTCTCATCACAAGAAAAAAACAGCTGAGGAACTGCAAGCTAATGTGTTCTTTGTGAGCAAAAGAATGCTTTTTAGCTGCTTGTAGAGAGACATATTTTCTCAGTGTACCTCAGCTCCTAAGGAGAATTGGTTAAACTGAAGATGAGTGAGACGTATCTTTCTGGGGCTATGTGTCACACCTACTCAAATTGCCTCCTGACATGCAAATGAGTTTTGTATTTCTACCGCATACTGAAACCACATATTGATTTCCAGAAGTTTTAATTTAAACTTTTAAAAGAAAAGTGAGAAGCACAGACAGGTCTCTCAAAGGTGGTATTTGACAAATAATCAGGATAGGAATCAGTTTGAAATGAAGACATACTAATGTAGATGTTTGCACGTATATTCATATGCCTAAGCTTCCATTAATAGAGATCTACTGAACAAAAATTACAGAACAAATTAATCCACAGCCCAATGAACATGCAGGGATTAGTTACCCTTATAGTTCCAGACTGTACTGGCTGTGTTGTTAAGGATGTGGATTGTGTAGCCTGAACCCAGGCTTCCAGCTATAGTGCCATCTCGGATGCCCTTGGATGCTGGTTCCCTGGAGGAGGCCAGCACTGAAAAGTCACAAGACCTAAAGAGGGATGTTCTTCAGGTGGCAGGCGGAACTTCAAATTCTAGTGCTCCTCAGACAGTATTGAATGGCTATGCCTAGGTAACTGCACCAAGTCCTAGAGTTCTATTAACTTTAAGGTAAATCAGCTCACATGGAAGACACCTAATTTTAGGTGACTTAAGCTGGAAGAGAGTTCCTAGCCATGTCTGTAACATGAAGCATTTCCTAAGAGATAGACTGTGATGCGCTGCGACTGAAAAACCTTTTACTCTGTGGAGAAATGTTTAAAGCAATACTTTAAGAGCTCAAATTCTCGTGCTAACCAGGCATTTTATGGGACAGTATGCTATTTTCTCCTGAAGACCAAGGAATATGTGAAGCAAGGCTGTGTGTGAGAAACATAAAGTAACTGTAAAAAAAGAAAAAGAAATGTATTTCTCACAAACCATACATATATAATTTTTAAGTTAGTTTTATTTTTTTCAGATCTTGAGTAAGATGGAGGGGAAGAGACAAGAGTCATGCAAAGTAAATAAAACCAAAAATAAATCCCAAAGGCTTTGACCTTTTACCATAACAAAATTTTTCTGTCAAGATTATGTGAGAAAGAAAAAGAAAAGTAAGATTAAACTTTTTTTTTTTGCATAAGCTCTGAGAGCATTCTGCATACAGTTTCATGAGAGCATTCTCACTCTGAGGCTTAAAACCTATATGTGTCACTTTCCTGTCCGCCCTCTCTCTAGCATCCGTAAGCAGGAGCAATGACCAAGATAAGCACATCCATTTTGATTCTGATATAGATGGATACCATTCATTTCATGATGGACCTGGATCTTCAAGCCAATTGCCCACTTATGTTGTTGGAGTAGTTACGTGCAAAAGGACTTTTCTTGATATTATTTTCTTTATATTACCTCTGAAACGTGTATGCCTGGAAAATATCAAGAATTTCCAATAATAATCCACTCTGGACTTCGAAGGAAATAAGCTTTCTCTTAGCATCTGTAACTACTGTGTCTCGCTTACATGGCAAAACTAAGTTGGCAAGAAATATTAAAAAAGATACAACGAGAAATATTTGGACAAATCAAAATCCCAAAAGCCCAGTTTCTCTTCCTTTGGGAGACCTGTTCTAAATATGAATGAAGACATCACAGATAAAGAAATAGCTTTGCAGCTGTAATATACATATAGTTTGGAAGACACATAAAGAGCCTCAGTCAAATCTGTATTTTTACCTTATGGGAAAGTGAAAATGATGTCAGATTTGGTTTGGAGAACGTCAAACAAAAACTATTTAACTGATTAGCGTCACAAGAACCTACATACTTCTATTTCAACCTACCTGATTTTGCTAAATTGCAAAAATTGCCTTACAAAACTCTTATTATAATTCTCCCTTTTTTTTCTGAAATTGTATCTTTCAGTTAATCCCAAGCTTTAGATGTTTTTAGAAGATTTTTTTGGTGTATTTCTTCAAGCAATTGACAGCTCAATTAAGCAACATAATTATAAATACTCAGGAGTGAAGCATATCACTCAGTCTTTCTATAAAACATAAGTGAACCCCTGAAAAAAAAACCAAAAACAGTGAGAAAATAATTCACCCTTATTTTTTTAATACATAGTTTAATCAGTAATGACTTGTGTGTGTGGCTTAGAAAAAGACATTTCATCAATTCCAATTTGGAGAAATAATTTTTGGCTTCTCTTATTCCATAGAAACTGACTGCTTGGGAAACAAATTCAAATTATCTAGCTAGAAAATTATAAAAATATCCCTCAGATCACTATGACTGTTTTCAACCCACTGTTATAATCTATGCCATAATCCACAATGCATAGAAAAGTATGTCATTAAATGCATGAGCAGTGCCATTCACCTTTACCTAAGCAGTCTTCTAAAAACACACACGTTTGGTCCAGTCACTAAAACAGTCTCTTTCAAGCCATTATTGATGGGGCTTGTATGTCATTTGATCAGAATACTTTTTGTATCCACTAAAACATTTTTCCTCCCATTGTGTCAGCTTGCTTAATAATCAGACCTCAACAAATTTTGCCATAGACACAACTTATGCAAGAGTTCCTTTTACAAAGAGATATGAATGTGAAGGATTCTATTACCCCTCTGTGTTAGTTACCCTTCTGTTGAAAGTGATACCTTTCAGCTCACCAGGAAATGTGCATTTAGATTTCTCACTATTGTGTAATTAGCTCGTCAGTACAAGGAGCAGCCTGTGCAGCTGTGTTCAGGTGCCACTGCAGAGTGACCTGTACTTCCCTTGCCAACCAGAACAATGGGGAGAGAAAACAGATAACAGGCAGAATAGTGCAGATAACGGAGGTAAAGAATTGCAGGGGGAATTGGTTTTGGCATTGGTAATCTTTTCCCTTCAGGCACCAGCCAAAATATAGCTAAAATTTTCCACCACCTCATCGTAAGTTCCGTGGAAAGTGATGTCTGAGCTCTCAATACAGATCATAGTGTGAGCCTTTCCAGTTTTCTCTGAAACCAACAGAGGCTGTTTCATTTACACTTATATTGCAGTCATCTCAGTGAAAAAATATTTATAGAATAAATTTAAGCAATGTTCAAAACTACTGTAGGTAATCAATGTAAATATATGAACTTGTTCTTCAAAAGAGAAAAAAAATTGGTTAAATTCTTCAAGGCATTTTGTGAAATGAAACCACTCTTTAAAATCAAATATATACATTTCTAAAAGCACTTCAATTTTTCTACTGCTCAGCATCAGTATCTAACCCATAGGATAATGATATATCATAGTGAATTTGAGTAGGTAATGCTTATAGTAGGCATGGTACATCTGTAGCCATGCTATCCATGAAGTACCATGAAGCACTTTCCTCATACTTTACATTTGAATCTGACTCTATAGGAAGAATAGCATCAATAAGTCTGAAGCCATGCTTCAGAAAAGCAAGCATAATCCTGTACTAATATATGTCACAGAATCCCAGAATCCCAGAATATGTAATGCTGGAAAGGACCACTATGGGTCGTCTGGTCCAACCTCCCTGCTTAAGCAGGGTCATCCTAGAGTGCATAGCACAGGATTGCAGCCAGATTCACTTGAATATCTCCAGTGAGGGAGACTCTACAACTTCTCTGGGCAATCTCCTTCCATGCATGGTGACTTGCACAGTAAAGAAGTTCTTCCTCATATTCAGGTTTAACTTCCTGTGCATGTCCAATTGTAAGATCAATACTGAGACTCGTGACAGATATCGCTTTTTTGAAGAAACTTTCATCATATGCAAAAAGTTGCTTATGTAACATGTCTGGGAAAGGGTTAATCCTGTATTACTTGTCAGCTGGCTAAGGACTGGTGCACACAAAAAGTAGATAATGGACATGGAAGAAGAAGGAAACATGTCAAGAAGTAGTTTGCACCAGTGGAAATTCTTCGTGAATTATGAGATCAAACAAAATTCTTATTCTCGTGGAGAAGCAAATCAAAAATGGACAAGATGAGAATTAGACTCGATGATCCTTGTCTGTCCTTTCCAACTCAGAATATTCTGTGATTTTCTGATTCTGTGAAGATCAATTAAGGTAAACATGGACCTTATGTAGTTAGTTATAAAATTTCAGTTTGTGGAAATCAAACTCAGAAAAGCATAACTAGTTGAAATGCAACATGCTAGTGCTCTAAAAGAATGAATTAAGACCTGTAGTGTGTACTTCTGTTTAGGAAAACTATTATGTTGCTATATGCTACAGGGACAACCCTGATTAGCTTTGATTAGCAACCATGTATAATTGTCAAAGTGGGGTTTAGTTCATTTTTCCTGGCATCAGATTTTCCATAATTATGGGAGGGAGAAAAACTTTTTTATAGAAGTAATAAGAGATAAAGAAAACTACTATTCCACACTATTTTTTTAAATGGAATTGCAAAAGATAGCTAATGTCCTCTAAAGAAAATGTTCATTTCCTTTTTTTTTAAATTTTATTCATAGAATATGCTGAGTTCAAAGAGACCCATAAGGATCACTGAAGTCCAACTTCTGGCCCTGCATAGGACACCTACAAGAATCACACCGTCTGCCTGAGAGCTTTATCCAAACACTTCTTGACTCTGTCAGGTTTGGTGCTGTGACCGCTTCCCTAGGGAGCCTGTTCAGTGCCCAGCCACCCTCTGGGTGAAGAACTAAAACTCATCTGAGGCAACTTCAAGCCATTCCCTCAGTTCTGTCCCCGGTCACTACAGAGAAGACATCAGTGATTGCCTCTCATCTTCCCCTCACAAACAAGTTGTAAACGCAATGAGATCTTCCCTCGCTCTCCTCCAGGCTGAACACACCAAGTGACCTCAGCCGCTTCTCATACGACTTCCCCTCAAGGCCCTTCATCATCCTCATGGCCCTCCTTTGGATCCTCTCTAATAGTTTAATGTCTTTGTTAAATTGTGGCACCAAAATCTGCCCCCGGAACTCGAGGTGAGGCTGCCCTAGTGCAGAGCAGAGCGGGACAATCCCCTCCCTTGCCCAGTTGGTGATGCTGTGCCTGATGCACCCCAGGACACGCTTGACCCTCCTGGCTGCCAGGGCACTGCTGACTCATGTTCAGCTTTCCATCAAACAGTATCCCCCAGGAATCCTTTCCGCAGCTCTGCTTTCCAGCATCTCATTCTCCAGTCTTTCCATACATCCAGGGTTGCCCCATCCCAGGTACAGGATCCAGCACTTGCTCTTGTTGAATTTCATATGATTGGTCATTGCCCATCTCTCGAATTTGTTGAAGTCTCTCTGCAGAGTCTCTCTGCCTTTGAAGGATTCAACAGTTCCATGCAATTTAGTGTCATAAGCAAATTTACTTAATAATCCTACAAGTCCTCTGTCCAAGTCATTTCCAAAGATGTTGAAGAGCACGGAACACAAGATAGAGCCCTGCGGAACCCCACTAGTGACAGGTCATCAGTCTGATGTCACTCCATTCACTATAACCCTTTGCGCCCAACCCACAAGTTGCTCACCCATCACATGATGTGCTTATCCAGCTGTGTGTTGAAGTGACACTGACAAGTCTGTAGTTTCTAGTGTAATCCTTGCTCTTCTTCAAAATTTGGGCAACACTAGCCAGTTTCCAGTCAACTGGGACCTTTCCAGATTCCCACTCAAAAATCACTGAGAAAGGCCTTTCACTGACATAAGCCAGCTCTTTGAGCTATTTGAGCTCAGGCCTCTTATATAATTTGATATAAGAAGATTGAGAAGTCTGTAAGTCTGGTGTCTGGCTGGGTGCAAATTGCTCAAGAAAAGTTCTATATGAAGCTTCAATAGTTTCAGCTTATATATTGCATATTTTTAGTGGTGCCTTGGGTAGTATCTATGATATAATTGTAATGTGATGAATACAACTTTGTTTAGCTGACTTCCTGTACACTAATTATTTCTAATTTAATAGGTATTGATTAAGTTATTAGCAAGAAGCCATATGATACAAAAGAAATGTACCATGTGTGGTCCTACATCTGAGATATGGAAGACCAGCATAGAAAAAAGGTAAAAAGGGGAGATTTTACTAACACAGTAGGTAAAAGAAGACAATAAAATACATGGAGATGTGCTGAATAATGGGGAGAAGAAAATTCTCATTTATTGTATGAAAAAAACATTTCTCTTCAAAACTTGTACTGAGACACTATTTTTATTTGTTCCCATGTGAAGTCTGAATTCTTATTTAATTCCCCTTAGGACTTCATTCACTTTTTTTCAAATTCAAGTGGCATCTCCAGAACAAATATTTAAGTTCATCTAGTTTTCTGAAAAGACCTTTTTATTCTCAGTCTACTCTGGTTTTGTGCTGCTGAATCATATTCCACCTGAGAAGAGCTGTAACCTCTTCACTTCATCTTCCTCAGCCAAACATTGCACATGGTTTGTTCATAAAACACATAATATGTTTTCTGCCAAAGAATCAAAAAAAAACCTGGAAAATGGTTGGATGATGACTGGGAAAATATGGAACCATTTGTCTGAAAGAGATCTCAAGACTTGGATTCATTTCCTGCCTCATTCCAGGATCAGCTATCATCTCTCATAAACATTTGTCTAACCTACTGTTACAGAAATGTCTCCTGATAGTGATTTGAAATTTTCCTGAACTTTATTAACAGTTTCTTTTTGTCATTTACGCCAAATCTGTAACTTCAGGCTTGGCCACAGATTTTTAAGGTTGAAGCTACAGCTGATACTGAGAATACTACTTTTTTTCTCTTTCTCTCTTTTTTTTTTTTTTTTATGAAGCTGTTTTGTAAACACTGTAATACTGTTTTAATATAAAAATATCAGAGAATATACTAGGGAGGGGTCAGTCCATCTTACTCTCGTTCGTATAGTCTTCCCTAAGCAGTTTTTGTTGGCTAGTGTTACATGCAAAATGAATGGTAAGTTAGCTGAACCTTTGGACCAAATAAAGATCATTTTAGCATCACCCCTCTGTAGGCTTTTCCTTGTCTTTCCACTAGATGAGACAGTTTTCAAATTTCCCATAGCTGTTTTTTTCTTGACATCTCATCATTCTCATTTCTTATTTTATTTAATATTTTGAAAGTTGGACAGTGCTTTTGAATTATTGAATTTTTGTTCTCTGATTTGCTTGCAACACATCTTCTACTGACTGTTGAAAATCTGTCTGTCAAAATTTGTTAATAAAAATGATACTGGTCCAAGAAATCTCTGTGGTCATCATCAGATAACTGACTCCTATTTCCTAATGAACTGTAAAAATAATTATTTTACTATGCATCAAAATACTCCTTTTCAAACCAGTTTTCCATCCAGCTCAATGTTTTCTTATGAAATCATCATGTAAAATAAAAATAGAAATTTATGTATGCATGTATTACCTTATATATATTACATATACTTCTTGCGCTTTTCATCAAAGGTTGTTTTTCTGCCACAGAGGAAACAAAATTGTTTTGAACTGGTTTGTTCTTATCGTAAGCCAAAATTATATGAGTTATTTCATTGCCCCTGGCCACTAGAACTCAGATTCAGCATACCTAACTGAGGAGAGGCCTTTGTTCAGATCTCTACAAAGCTTCAGTAATTACTCCAACCTAATTTTCATTATTTTTTTTTTAATGTTTGCTTTTAACAGTTAGAGAAATCGCTGATACTACTCATAATTCTTTTGCTGCCTTAATGTGAGACCTCAGAAGTTTCTGACTAGAAAAAGTCGGTCTTTATTTACTATAGATAGAAAATAACTTGTTTGTTTCCCTAATTTTCCCCTATATGTGTGTCTCCTACCTGAAATCTGTCTTGTTTAACTTCTGTTTTCTGAACACTGAGGGGATGTAGACATGAGCCAGACTCAGCCAAAAGATTCTCATAAAAAAACCTAATCTAACAAAAACATACCAAAACCCTGTGTATGCTTCAGATCAGGATCAAGCCTTAAATTTTAGGCCAGCTCCTTATGGAAATGTCCTACTATGTGCCCTTTTTCTTTTCTGACCCAAGAGCTCTGCATAAAGCATTTAAAAAATGAATTAATTGTCAGTAAAGAAAGCCCATTAGACAGCATAAAAATATAATTCCAGCTTAAAGTCAGATGAAACCACTGCAGATATGTGTCAGCTCCTCATTAAATTAAATTTCAGTAAAAGTTTGGCTGAGGTTCCAAAACATCCTTTTAACTTCCATCATTTCACATGGGTTTTATTTTCCAGATTCTTCCAGAAATCAGAAATGTGGATGCTTTAATGATAGAAAATGGCTTCTAAGCACATTTAACTGCTTGAAAAGCTCTTGTAGGCAATTATATGTCAAAATTGTCTCCTGGTATTTTGAAGAATTTGGTGTATAGAGGGTCAAGATGTAGCAACATCTTAACCGTGTCATTTTTAGCAACTTTGACCTCAAGATGTTCTACTCGACTCCTAAGGATCTGTCCTTCTGCAAGTTTCAATGTTTGCTGATGACAAAAATAATTTACTGTTCCTTGCCGTTTGCATTTACCTGTAAATGTTACTTCTCACTAGGTAAAAGGCTTTCCCAGTGGTTCTAATAATTTAGATGCATTGGTTTTCAGGTTATAACTCAAGAAATCTTTTTGTTTATTGGCTATTTGGGGGAAGAAAAAAAAAAAGAAAAGTAAAATCCATTTTCAAGATCTCACATTGTAGTTTAAAGCCCATTATTCAGAGAAGCTGAAGACCTTGAAAATTTTTCTGTAAAATACTCTATTGCTTCAACTATTGGAAAATTACTTGCTCTTGTAAAATTCATGGTCAAGACTCATGGATTAAAATGCTTGAAGCTATCCAGTAACTAACAACTTTGAGATGCTTCTAAGGGTTAACTTATGAAGTTTTCCAGGCTTCCATCATAATTTGCAGCTGCCTAATTATCAATTTAATTATAGCTGACAACACATCTTTAGAAAACTGCAGCAGTGGAGAAATCTGTGCCTGGAAGTGGGCATTGACTTGACATTAATTAACCTGCTCTGTGAACTAAACAGTTGTCTAACATAATTTTTTTTTATTATTTATTAGAAAAATGCAAAACGCAGTGAATTAACTCTAACATTCACAGATGTGTTTCCAGTTTGCAAGTTCAGAGTGTTTCGGTTTTTGGTGGGGTGTTTTTTTGGTAGCAGATGTGTTGTGTCAGATTTCAGTTTGAAGTACTCTGTATTACCTTCAGTTGCTTTTTTATTTTCCAAAGCAAAGTTTAAACTCAGAATTTTCGTCATTATTCATTCATTTTACTTTTTTCTTGGAAGCTGATTTCCTTTTTCTTGTGCTCAGTAATACTGAAGTTTTGGCTCAAGGTTCAGTCTCCATATTCAGTGTAAATGGATTATAGTTTAAGCATAAATTGACTTTAGATGTCTTTTTCTTAATCAGTTTTTACTCTATTTTACAGTTACTGCTGTCTTTCTAAAGATTAATTGAACAGTATTAGGACTGTGATAATTTATTATGCTATTCTAATACATTAAAACAGAAGATAAAACGTAGTTCATCACTCAGTTCCGTTTACTACTTTGATCATTCTTTACCTTTCGATTAAGATTTAGTCAGGAGTATTTTATTAAGGTATCTCACTTATTCCAGTATAAATGAACAAGTTCAAGCCTTCATAATTTTCATTAAACTTATGGTTTTCTTTATTTCTTTTAATCTTAAAAAAATTTGGTCAAAATATTAAAGCTGAAAAATTATGCATTGTTTATACTGAGTGAAAATTTATTTATACCATCAGAAAGGAAAGATCTGTGTTCAGTGTCTTGTCTGTTCTCCATGTTGTTACTCCTTTGTCTACGAGTTACAGCCAATATGCCTGTTGGTATAATTAGTATTATATATTCCTCCGTTTTTGAGCGCAACAGTATCTTCATCTTTTTATGCAGGAGTTTTGGAATTTGTACATGTTTAGTGAATATTTGTTTAATTTTTTCTTTTTCCTTTTTTATTCTTTCCTTTGCTTCAGCCCATTGATAATTGAGGTGATCTTTCTCAAGGAAATAGAACAAACAATTGAGAAAAAATTCTTCACAATTGTCTCTATATTCTCTGTTGGTTCTGTCTGAACTTTTTATGCATCACCAGTGGAATTACACAAGACTGAGTTACTCAATTATAGCCAGCTGCAGCTGTATAAATACAGACAGTGAAAAATTTTATCTGCAGACCAGTTATCATCGATTACAATAGGACTAATAAGTTTGATAATCAATAATTCAGACTGGTAGCAATAGCTATCTGATGAACCTGATTCACTCCTTCCATTTCCAGTTCTGTTTCAGTTTATGAAATGCCTTCTCTTGAAATGGATTTTTATCCAGAGACACCTGTATTTGTGTCTCCAAGAAGCTCAATGGGTTAGCTTTCATCAGAAGAAATCCACTTTGCCCAGCATGAGTTTGTTACTTTCATTGTACCTGATGAGTAGAAGATGCCTGCTCCTCTTGCTGTTTTACCAAGCTTTTAAGAACTCGTGTATACATACTTGCTTTAATGTTGTTATGGTTTCAGCTAGTGATTTCAGCTTTTGTGTAAAGATTATGGCCCAGTAACATTACCAAGAAATAAGAGTTTCTTCCTGAACATTTTGCTCAAATAAGCTTTTTACAGCCATGTTAATAGCACTAATACACCTGCTGATATTTACTTTGCTTTTATGAAGCCTGGAAATGATTGTTTTCTTAGCATTTTACACAGCACAGTAATAAGCACTGAATGCTGCAGTATAAACAAGGAGGGTTGGTACTGTTTATTAACTCATCTTACTTTTAAAAGGTTTTTTTCTATGCTTATAGTACTAAAGTGATGTTTTGCAATGATATGAATTGCAAGGGTTGCAATGTACAATTTAGTAATCAAATATATTTAGTGGTGATCCTGTATGCACACCAGTGCTGTATAAAATAATGAGTGGACCATAAGCAAGAAAAAAAACCCTCAGCTGGTTTGAAGAGTTCCTTATTCACTGGCTGGAGGTAATGCAAAAGAATTTTGCCTACTAACGCCAAGCAAGAAGTTCCATTTCCGTGCAGCAAAATGCAATCAAGGTTCTCTTTGCTATTTAAAGTATCACTGACTACAGAGAGAGCCTAGAAGATAAGAGATTATCTGCCTTTTAAATGGCTGAAGCCACAGGATGTGAATGCCGTGTTATTTGAGTTTCCTTTGCTTTTAATTTAATATAAGCAGTATGCATTTTACCTCAATCATTGTTATATACAGATAGTACAAAAATCAAAAGTCTTCTTCTTACAATGTGGAATTATAAAGCACCTGATTCAAAATGGCTTTGCCTTACAATTACAAATAAATAGTTAATGCCATTTCTTAAGAACTATAGGACAGAAATTAAAACCAGTGGCTAAACCAATATGTAATTAAATAGTATTAAAAATAAAAAGAAAATAAAAAGTAAGAAAGTTATGTAATTAAAAAATATTAAAAATAAAAAGAAAATAAAAAGTAAGAAAGAATAATAGATGACTGAATGAATGAAGCTGCGAGGACAAAATTTTAAAAACCCAAAACTGTTAAGTGGCGCTTTTTTTGCATCAATTTCCCTTCATTTTGTCTTACTCTTTTCCTATGCAAGGTACAGCTTAGGTCAGTTCTAACTACCAATAAAAACCTTCACTTTTTGTAACTGCCAGAATACAGAAACCCTAGCCAAATCTTCTTTTTTAATAAATCGTGTAGCTGCAAAGTAAAGGACTAATACAGCTAATGACTCTACTAGGATATTCTTCTACAACTGATTTAACTGTTTTTATAGTGCAGAAGATGTTTGGTGGAAGAGACGATATGTACCATTTTTTCCTTAGTACAACTATGTGATGAAGTGTCATGGTATTCCATTTAAATTTTTGTTATTTTTCATTTGAATAACACACATACATTAATAATACGTAGTGCCACTTGACATCTTCTGGAGAAATCTCTGCACACAGATAAATGTTACTACCTGATTGGAGCCGTTAGTTTTCAGGCAATGGGTGGTTTGGTTTTGAGAGGCATAATAAGTAGGAAATGTATAGTTGTACGAACACCTATGAGAATAGAGAGGTCACCCACACCCTGATACCTGAGTGCCATTCTCTTAGAGAACATTGCAAGAATAAGAGAGAAAGCATGAGATAGGTAGGCAATGTTAAAACTTTTGCAACAAATTTCTTTAACTTTGAAGTATTTTCCACCAACACAAGCCAGCTTCCCCTCATTCTCAGTTTGGGTTTACATCTCACATTCAGATCACAGGTTTAAGTCTTCATGCAGATTGCAAACCCACAGCCGTTTGAAGAGCTAATATGCAACATGTGAAAGAGAAAATTACAGTAAATTGACTTATCCACTTTACCTTTAGTGTCTTTATATATCCCAGTAGATTCTTCAGTGTAATAATAAAGCAAATGCTGAAATATTTATGTTGCTAATTATTCTAACAAAAGCAAGTTTCTTAGAAGAGATTCTGCTGGCTGTAATTCCATTTAATGCAGATATATAGTCATGTACATAGAAGAAATGGATTGGAATTTCTGCAGACAGTATGTAAATACTTTGGGGTTGGGTTTTTTTGCAGGCATAATTAAACTTTGGGATACTAAATTCCAGATGTATTTGGTGGAGTGTTTATAACATGTCTGATGAGAAATGTCTGAATAGCAGATGATTTGAAGAGAGGGGATTCTTCCCAGCCCTTTGTAGCACATAAATTAATAATTTGCTTTATCTAGAAGACTAAGCTCATTTTACAAGGACAGTAATTCTTGGCATGTTCTAATCTGATCTGCCACAATTAGTAATTAAATACATTTGCAGCTTGTAGGATCTAACTATGTATTTGCTTTTTCCAGAAACAAGGAGAAGCATTTCTCTAACGTATATACATTGTACTTGGGTAAGTGACTACGTGACTTCTGGAAGAATCAGAATGAAGGGCATGAGGCATATGTTGAAGAAAAATAGCCATATGAAACCTTACCAGATAAGAAACAGAGGTTACTAAATATTGGTACTACTTTGCTTTTCTGAATTGTACTCTCTTTTCAGAATCACATAGTAATGAAAGAATTTCTGATTTTGAATGTCTCAATTTTGAGAGTTTCCTATGCAAAATAAGCCCCTTTCCTTCCAACTCTCACAAAGCTGAATATTAAAATAGCTTATTTTATTGTATTTAAAATATTCATAATTGACATTACCTTAAAATACAGAGCTATCATTTTGAAGTACCATAATAGAGGCATAATATAGACATTTTTATTCTTGCAAAAAGGAAGCAGTCAAATAGATGTACATGATTTTACATAACTACTGATTGGTACTTGCACAGTAGTAATACTTAGGAATTTGGTCCAGACTGGTATATATATATAGTACAAATACAAAACACAGTCACTGCCTGAAAAAAGTTTAGAATTGACTATAAGGCAAGATCAGAGGCAGCAGATGAATGCAGACTTGCAAGCCAGTACAAGGAAGAAGTGATATAGCATTGGTCAGCACAATAGGCAATGATTTCAGCAGCCTGACTTAAAAGCTTCACATTGAAGAGATCAAACAAAAGTTGTATGTGATTATTCATTACCAGGTGAATCTTTGTACTAGAAATTTCGATAGCCTGTGGCTTGAGGACTGTGATAGAGATCTTTTGAAAAAAAAAAGGAGGCAAAAATAAATTCACTTTTAAAAGAAACTGTTCTTTTATCTACATTCAGATCCTTTTGATTTCTCAACTCTTCATTTTCCCTTCCCAGTGGATGGATAGAAAAAAAGTATATCTGAATAATCCTAAGGTAACTAACATTGTGACAAAAAGATTCAAAGAAGAGTTAGAAAGTTTTAAAATATTATAGCATTAACTGTAAAAATCACAAATGTTACTGGATGCAAATGAGTGTAGTTTAAAGAATGTTATCTGAAGTGAATTGCCCATATGATGCAATTAATTTAATCAACATGCTGTTGATCTAGGACAGTTTAGGAACCTGTGTGCTGAGAAAAATACACCATCTAGTCACGGTTTGTTCTAGGGACAGGAACCCAGATATTCGAAAGTGCTTGAATATTGATCTCATCTGACTTTTCTCTACTTAAATGTAATTAATACATTTCCTAGATCAGAAGAGTCTTAAGTACAGAAATCTGGCCTATGAGGTTTCGATCACTGATGAGCATTTCATGTGATTCTAAGATTCATTCTCTAAAGAAAGATGATTTTGCAGTTAACTACCAGAAACAAAGAACCCTGCTACTTTATAGTGGTAGATTTTGTTTGTTTTATTTCAGATGTAGAGGGCATTCAAGGCAGGTTACAATACAAGATTTAGGTACTAGAATAAAGCTTAGGCTGTGGAGGGGAAATTGTAATTGCAAGGTCCTGACTCACCACCTGAGCTGGAGACACCTAATCTCTGTAAAACCCTGTTACATTTGATGTTAAATCTCTTCAGTACCTATTAAGTCACTGCACGTGCCCAGAACTGTCCTATGCTTGGCAGGCTTAAGCAGCTCAGCACTTAGATCATGTCTGAGCTCAGGTTAGATTGAGAAACTTGGAGGAGTGAAGTCTGAATCATCCCAAAAGCTCAATCCATTAAACATTTCCAGAGGCCATAGAACATGGCAGGACCATGCTCTTCACACTCTACAAATCTGAAG
The DNA here is from genome assembly GCA_013397775.1 of Eulacestoma nigropectus. Taxonomy (NCBI): domain Eukaryota; kingdom Metazoa; phylum Chordata; class Aves; order Passeriformes; genus Eulacestoma; species Eulacestoma nigropectus. The sequence continues at coordinate 118,557 of VZTE01002252.1, forward strand.
TAGTTCAATTTTAGACCACAGACAGAGAAGAGAAATCTTTCCCTAGTTTCTCACACAGCATGGCACACTACTTAGTGCACCCACTGAGCAGGTTGGACTCCCAGATTCAGCCCCATCCTTTTGCTAAGAGCTCTCTTATGCATTTTGCCTTCAGTCCTCATGTCCTCATCAGACAACAGGCTCCTGAAGTGTAAGGAATCTGCGTGTCTCTTTTGAACAAGTCTTCAAGCAGATAAGAATGCAAGATATACTGGACCAGAGAGGAAATGCAGGGTAAATTTGCCTTTGTATTCTGATGCGTAGACTGCCTTGAAAGACCTTGTATCAGACTCATGTGTCAAGGAATGTTTCTATATTAAATATGAGGTGGGTGTTTTACATTGCATCTTACATATTTTTTCTTTCTTTTTTTGATGTTACCAAGGACTTCTAATACTTCGAGATCACATGATCGAGTCCTTCTTTTTATGCCTCTACTGCATTCAGTAATGTAATATCAGAAAATAATTTTGCAGTTGCACATAACCCATAAAACATAAGACAGAATTTAGCTAACCTAAAAATTTCCTAGCACCCAGCACACTATCCAGTGTCAAAGGATGTCCATTTTTAAGTGTTCAATTTGGTCAACTGAGAATCTAGACCTTCAGATAGACAATTCTGATTACAATCCAATTAAATTAAATAATCAGCAAAGAAGTACTTCATTTTCTCAGACTCTCTACATAAATATGTACACATGAAAATACACCTTGACTTGACTGCAGACAAAAACATAAAAATAAGCAGATAAAAATACATAAATTAGTAATCTTAGTTCTCTTAGCTATAGGCAAACTGATCTATAATTCACTGGAGCTTAGTTACAGCATACACTAATTAAGTGCTTAGCTCTAAAGCCTTTAATAAAGAAAATAATTTCTTTAAATATATCTAATTAGATAAAGTGTCTGTTCTGGTTTAGCTGCGTTTGGCACCAAAATGAAAAATACAGAGAAAAATAGCTTTCTTTTCATGTATCCCTGAGCTAGGTAGCCCATTGTCCTCCTGACTTTCCAATACAAATTAAAACAGTATTATAACTAGACCAAGTTGCACTTACGAGTTAAGGGCCTTGAAACTATAGGCAAAAAATGTACATGTCTCGCAGTAGCCACAGAACTTTGACTACCTCTTTATATCCTCAGTCCTGACAACAGTTCCGAAGCCAAAGAAATAACTTCCTTAGGACTCATATTGGTCCTTTTTTTTCTTCTTCTCTCAAGGAAAGAAAAGGTATTGACTGCTTCCAAAGGGTAAGTACTATCATCTGCCCTTCTGAAAATCCTCTGTTGCTTTTAGTCATAACAAGAAGTCTGAGTTGTCCTAGAAATGGGAATGACCTATTAAATCAATTAAAATTTATTTCCGACAAAACAGGTTTAGTCCCCACTGCATACTAGTGCTGCATTGTCTCTTATATTTTGTTGTTCTTGTTGTTAAATTCTATAGAGATCATTGCAAAAGTCACTTGTATGATGGACAGCTTTAGATTATCAGCTTTTTAGGAAAGTGTTTTATTACTGTACTTTCAGTAGAGGTACAGCGCATGATTGGGTTCTGATGCACAATTGATACTCACAAAACATTAAACAAAATTTTGAGGTAGAATACTGAAGTTACAGGCAAAGATTCTTTCTTTTTAATGAAGGCCTCCTTTTTAGTATATTATTACCCAAATTTTAGGTATAAATTAATCTGAGTAAAATATACAGTGTGACAGCTGTCTGATCATCGAGTCCAAAAAGGGAAACAAGGAAAGTTCACAGTATTTTGAAAGTTATGTTCTATGGCTCTGTTACTTAGGAGATAACACCAGTAGGTGCAGCCTTATGACAAGTACCCCATTTCTTTTTTCCCATGCCATATGTCCACAGTGGAAGTAGCTGAGAAAAAACCAGTCTTGTTGTTTGATTGACATGCATTTTAAACTACTTGTCAAAACTGCACAATTATTTAAGTAGCATGAATGTGCCATCTCCATATTTAAAGGAAATTTTGAGCCTAAAAAGTAGTAGTGTTTGTCTACTTCATAATAAGAGATCTTGCAGAAGAATCAAAATATAAAATGAGGGTAAGAGGAAAGCTTCCTAAACTGCCCACACTTTGCCTTTACATTAGTGTAGGTGATACTGGGAAGGACACTAAAAGAATAAGTTGCCATATATTTTCTATTTTAATACTCTATTTTTATTTTGCTAAAGATTTGCTGAATTTATCTGGGCTTATATGTTTGCAAGAATTTTCAGCAGCAGCAGTTATTTGCTTCTAAGAAATAATTTTTTTAAAAAAAAGAGAGAGAGAAGAAATAACAATGTTAGTATGATGTGAAAATAAGTATCTGAGAAATGTTTCATAGTTTATCATTCTGATTTTTGGTGGTCATCCTGAAAGCTAGCACGCACTCCTGTGTTAGGAGATATGGCCAAATCTTTACATGACTATGAAGGTTCTCTGAAAAATCTCTGATATATGTTCAGCAGACATATCTTAGCCACTGACAAAAAGTTAGTGTCCTATCACGTAAAAAGGAGACGGCTTTAGAGCGTGGAGTCTTCCTCGTTGAGGTAAACTGAATTTTTCAGATAAATTATTTTATTCATATCTACTTTAGAAGGGAAATAAACATAAAATACTGAATATTACATTTAATCTTTATGACGAAAAATTAAACTTTTTTAATAACAAAAATCTGTTCAGTATTAGCCTGTTATCAGTGCAATCTTTGTTATAACCTCAGTGAGCAAGTGAATATGATTAAAGTGCACAAATGACTTTAATGTCTTCTATTCTTAAGCACTGAGAATTTGACCTTAAACCATTAACATTCTCTATTTTAACATGTAATTTTAAAGCTTTTAGTTTTCTTTCTCTGCAGCCTTCGAGTAATGACATCCCTTAATGATATTCCTTAAGATTCAAGGTTAGGATATCTTGTTACAAACAAATATTAATTAGGGTGCTAAAATGCAGCATTTCAACAGCTACTCCACTGCATTTACTTAGAGAATCTTATCACACTCACAAAGACCACAAAAGGGAAAAATTATAAATTATAAGTTCATACAGAATTGCAGCAGTGTCCTGGTTAAAATTGCTTTATAAATCGTGTTCTGAAACAAAAACACTCATATTCCATTTTCCTAGAAAAGCTGGCAGTCCATGGCTTGGACAAGTGCACTCTTCGCCATGTTAAAAACTAGCTGGATAGGCAGGACCTAGAGACTGATGGTGAATGGTGACACATCCAGTTGGTGGCCAGTCACTAGTGGTGTTTCCCAGGGCTCAGTAATGGGCCCAGTCCTGTTTAATATCTTTATTGGTGATCTATATGAGGAGATCAATTCACCCTCAGTAAGTTCACAGATGACACTAAGTTGGCTGGAAGCATTGACCTGCTGGAGGGCAGGAAGGTTCTGCAGAGGGACCTGGACACGCTGGATCAATGGGCCAAGGCCTACAGTATGAGGTTCAATAAGGCCAAAAGTTGAGTCCTACGCATTAGTCACAACAACACCCTGCAGCCCTACAGGCTGGGGGAAGAGTGGCTGGAAAGTGGCTTAGCAGAAAAGGATCTGGAGGTGCTGGTTAATAGCCAAATGAACATGATCCAACATATGCCCAGGTGGCCAAGAAGGCCAATGGCATCCTGACCCATATCAGAAATAGTGTGGCCAGCTGGACCAGGGAAGTCATTGTCCCCCTATACGCAGCACAAGGGATGCCACAACTTGAGTCCTGTGTCCAGTTCAGGGCCCCTCATCGCAGAAAGACATTGAGGGGCTGGAGAATTCCATTCCAGAGAAGGGCAACGGAGCTGGTGAAGGCTCTGGAGAATAAGTCCTATGAGGAGCTGCTGAGGGAGCTGGGCTTGTTTGTCCTGGAGAAAAGGAGACCCAGGGTGACATTATCACTCTCTACAAGTACCCAAAAAGGGGTTGTAGCAAGGTCGGGGTCAGTCTCTTCTCCCAGTCAACAAGCAGCAGGACAAGAGGAAACGGTGTCAAACTGCACCAGGGGAGGTTCGTATTGGACATCAGGAGGAATTCTTCTTGGAAAGAACTGTTAAATATTGGAATGGAGTGCCCAGGGAGGTGGTGGAATCACCATCATTGGAGGTATTCAAACAACAACTGGACGTGACACTTTATGCTATGGTCCAGTTGTTATGGTGGTGTTTGGTCAAAGTTTAGAATCGATGATCTTGGAGGTCTTTACCATCCTAAATTATTCTTTGATTCTGTGATTTCTATGATTTCTGTGATTGTGTGACATCTGTACCGTGTTGAAGAACTGAAATGTGTGTAGATAGCATGCAGATTAGTCAGTACTCAGATGGACACTGCTTTATAGCTTTCAGAATCTAAGGATGTAATTTTACAGATATTTTGTCCACTGGCAAATCTTGTTTATCTGGCTAGCCAATGTAATCTTCAGGGCAGCATGCATCTTTGCAACGGTTTTGTGGGGTAATAATACTATAAACCAAATAATTTAAATGAAGCAGAATAGCAAATACATATCTTAAAAGTACTTTTTAGTTTGAGATTAAATTGCTTCTTTGGTAAGGTACCATAATAACCTCAAGATGCCTAAGTTTTGGTTGGTTCGAGTTATATAAGTGCTACATCTTAATTAAAACTTGATTAAGGAGCTAAATAACATTATTGAAATTTAGATTTTTGCATTATATGGGTTCTCAGCTGTAGAGTGACTTAAGCTGCACTCCTCTCTCTTGCCTGAAACAAACCTTCTTCTCTGTTCTGTACTTTTGACTATCAATTTCTGTTTATCATTATTTTGGAGTTTTCAGATCTGAAGAATTTTCTACATCATTATTTGTATCAAATATTTCCTGCACATTTAGCAATTTAAGTTGCTAATCTGGGGATTTTTATATACTTACAAAGATAAGGAATCCAATATTGATTTATCCTAAATCTAATTCAATAGTTTACAATCTATCTGTCAATGTATACCAGACTTGAAGATTTTGAAGTAACTCGTGTAGAAATCTGCAGTCTATGACTAATTCACTCACACATTTTTTTTATCTCTCATCATAGTTAATTGTAGGGAAAATAGAACCATTTTCTGTTCTAATTATGCTTCTAAATGAAATTTTAAAGAGCTGACAGATAGGAAAATTTTATGTTGCTATACCATTCCCAGATCTGAAGAAAAAGCCACCTTGCAAACTTAAATTATTTCTTACCTACTGGTGGAACTGAGTAAGGTTTAAGAGTTAGTTCCAAACTTCTGAAACAGCCATTTTTAGCTTTTATGTCTCAGCCCAAGTGTTCTTCCATCAGATTCTACTTTGCAAAAGTGCCTTTAATGGAAAAAAATCTTTCTCAGAGGCAACCTGTGAGCAGGTGTCTAGTACTGCACCAGAAAAGACCCAGGAAGAAGGTACTCAGCAAAGAGGCAGAGGCCTAACCTTTCTTTCCTGTCATTGCAGTGTAAGGGCTGTTCAAGCTCCTTTAGAAATTTAATTTCAGAAAGAAGCTGAATCAGGGTCTAACGACTCCATGCTCGTCAATCCCCCTGTTCCCTTCGTGGGTCACTAGAGTCATAGAGAATATATAAGGAAAAAGCATTCTGGTTTCTTCTCTTCAATAGGATGCCCTGTCCCCTCTTCCATGGTTAGATCTGAAGTACCTGAAATGTTTTTTAAGCTGATAAGGACTTAGACTTGGGTGTATAATATCACCGGAACTGAGCTATTACATTCATTCTATTTTCTGATCTGGTGAAGTTATTTATCTTGACATTAATTAAGGTTCAACTTCATGTTAATTTATGGATTTCTGTAATATTAACACATGTGAGTGATTCTAGAGATCTGTTTCAAGCTGCTGGATGATTGGCTATCCAACAGTAAAATATTAGAAAGCATGCAGTAGTCACTTATTAGTGGCTAGGGTGCCACAAGGGAATCGGGATGCTTTAGAGGTTTTTTTTGCCTTACATCGTTTTTTTCTATTAAAATTAAATATATTTTTTTTTTACTAAAAGCAGATATGAATAAAAACATGTATCTGAAAAATTCAATTTATCTCAATGAGGAAGTCTCCCCACTGTAAAGCTGTTTCCTTTTTAAATGATAGGACACTAACTTTTTGTCAGTGGCTAGGGTATTCAAATTAAATGGACTGATTTTCAAGTCCTAATCCAATGAGTTAAGCACTTCAAGATTTGGCATGCCATACAGGTATTTGGCATGTCTGTTAATGTCTACTAACCATACTTATTTATTTATTCATTCAGAATTGGGTAACTACAATTGGATAGGCAAGCTTAATTGAGATCTCTTCTATATAAAGACCAGAAATTAATTTTCCTTTGTTTTTTCACACAATAAATAACAGACTGTGAGAGGAAATAAACAACTTAAGTCTCCCTTGATAGCATATATAATTCAAAAAGTTAAGTAATCAAAGCTATGTCTTTTCAAAAAAGGAGGTAAGGATTACATTTAAAGAGAGGCAAAAAGGTCAAATGCTTTTATTGACTGTTTTAAGTATACTCTTTCAGGTGTTTACTTGATAGGAAGAATGGCTCAGCAGAACAGTTAAAAGCAATTTCTAGCAGACATAGATAAAGAGCAAGCTTGTAAAGGCCAAAGTCCAGAACAATGTGAATTTAACCATGTTTGGCTACTGACAGAAATGCTACAGTGACCTAACCTATAAACCTAGATCACCCATGATGCACAGCAAGCAAGGAAAACATTTTTAAAACAAAAAGGGTGAAAAAAATAGAATGCTGCATTTTTATGGATAATTTGTTAAATGTATGCAATGGCATCATACAAAATAAGCCAGAATGCTCTGCAGCACTCAGATCTGCAGATATTTCAGACATCAGGTATTTCAGCAGCTGTACTAAGTCCCTCACTTGCACTGTGTGTCAAAATGTCAATAGCCTCAGCTGCAAGTCTGCTTTTCTCCTGGGATGTGTCCTGCTTATCCTTTGAGGTTCATGGAAAACAACGCCGGTGTTTAGTGGCATCAGGAATATCTATATATTCTCTTAAAAAATAAATATGGCAAAGCCTCTGACTGGACACAAAGCTTCCTGGCAGGTTTTCTTTTCTAGAAGTAAATTCTCAAGGCAAAGATTTTCCTCCCTTTTCCTGTACTTCAAAGCTTTTCTTTATACAATCTCTGAAAAATTGCTTACATTGAAATCCAGGTGTGCCTTCCATAAAAATAATTCTGAATTGACAGGATAAGCTAAACTGGATGGATGAAGTATATTGTGCTATTGTCTGAAAATTCTCATCCTGTTATTGAAGCCACTGTATGAAAGTCCAGCAAAATATTGGACATATTATGGAGCAGGGATCATCTCTAAGTATCAATATTAAAAAGTCTTGCTCTATTATCTGCTAAACAAACACATTAGTAACAACATATCCAGAGAAAGGGTGCAATTGATGCAATCAATGGTTTTCCTCAGCCATCTCAGACTCATTTTCCATAAAATTCCTTCCACTTCCAAAGCAATAAAGATACTTTTTTAATTAACAAATTCACTGCTGTTTTTCCCTTGGAAATTTCTGAAGTCAAATTAAAAGTAAAATGTGACTGGAGCCTGAACAAAGCTAAAATTTTTCTGGAAAACAAAAGGTTTGTAACCTCAACATAGATCCATCTAGCAGTGGGAAAACTGTTTACACAGAGTGAAACTGAATTAATTCAGGGTCTACCACTCACTAGTGAAATTTCAGGTTCCTGATACCTTTGAAAAGTCAGCTATATATGCAATGCTTTCCATCAACTGTAATAGACTTGCACATGGTATCTTTCAGACAAATTTCCATAATTGTTTGTTACAGTAATTAAATAGCAACCTGAAAATTAAATTACATCTTCAGCTGTAGGAATATTTCAGTTAAAATGATTAGCCTTTTCCTATTCATGAATGGCTTGACCACCACCAATTTCTGCTTGTGTGTCTAATTCAGGAGCACTTACCACACCATTATGCAGACAAATTCAGTCTTGGGGATGGACAAGTCAGTCACACTTGTCACATGTGTGCTGCTAGCTTCCTAATAATTACAGTCTGTACAGTCTGGGAGAGAAGATGGCTCGATGGGAGCAAAAACAGATTTTTTTTTTTTTCTGGTGAGAATTCCTTGGATAAATATTTGTAGCAAAAATTTCCATTTGCTAAAATTTTCACCAAAAAAATTACAATATGGTATATATTTAATTTGAAAAGTCTAAATATCACTTATGTGTATGGAAAGAGAACATTAAATACAAAGACATGACTAAAACCATTGGCATGCAATGCAATGCACAGCATACCTGGTTATTCATCTCTTGTTCCCTGCAGATGCTAACAGCTGAGGCACAGTGTTCACTCAGCTGGGAAGAAAATAGTTTTCAAATCCTTCTGGGAATAGGAAATTCCATCCAAAGAGAGTCCATTCTGTATAGAATAGTGATGTGTAAAGTAAACTAACATGTAAACTAAAAACTTTAGGATGAAACCAACAAATAGTAACTGTGGTTCTATCCCTTGATATTTAACATTAACTGTTCTAGAGACTAAGAGTTAATTTAAGTAGGTTATTACACTTGAGAATAAATGGGACCAATTTCATGTTTTGCTTGGATTTCTTGTTTGACTTCCAACAGTTTATGTAGCATCTCCTACTCACCCAAAAATTCCATGATTTCCAAAACCTTAATAGAGTAAACATTTGTCACTCAACCTCTAAAAAGTCCTTAAGTAGCAACTTTGGTTCCACATGAAGGACTAGTTTTACATTCAGATAGACAAGCTGATACTTAAATTAATCACCAAAGCTCCTGGAAACAACTTTTGGTGCTGCCTAATACTTGAACTCTCATTTATCAGGAGAATATCAGTAACGAGAGGGTTTCAAACTCACCAATTCAATCTATCAATTCTTTATAGGCTATTTTTTAGAACAGGTTCTGAAATGCAGTCCTTTCTTCATCAAAATATTCTGCCTACCACCACCTACATGTTTCTCTCCTTTTCCATTCTCCTTTTGTACATGAAACAAGGAAAGTAATATATAATGGAAATACTTTATAAATCATGGTTGAATATACAATCCTTATACATCTGACAGCTGATAGTTAAGGCACTATCTGGAATGGAGGAGATGTGAGACTGAGTTCTTTAATCAGGACATCTCTGGCCTCCTCACTTCTTCAGAGTTCTTTGAACACTAGTTCTCCAAATAGACTCCTGAAGCACTTCAACCAATTATAGTTTGGAATCCTATAGGTATCTGGCTCCATAGGCATTTATGGTACTCTAGGGAAAGCTTCCTGTTCATGCTACCATAACTACATCCTTGGTGTGAATGTAGCTCCTAGTCTTACTAGCTTTGTTTTGTTCCACCTTAGCTGTGTCTTTTCCTCTGAAGAGATGTCTTTTTCTCTTAGTTCTCTCTCCACTAACTATAAAGGGAGTAAAAGTGGCAAAACTTTTAAACGAGCTGTATCAGTTGGATTCCAGGATTTTAGTGGAATGAAACATGGCCATTGTGGTTTGTTTATCAGTTTGTACAAGCACTTTATAACAGGTGGCTATGAGTTTTAAGTAGGCCTGGAACAGGGCTTACTCAACGAATGTGAGGTAAAACTATCCAGTTATCTATTTTGTGAGTGTAATCCATGCCAAGCACAGATTCAGCTTCAACTTTGAAAAGGTTTTATAAGAAAAAAAACAGTTAGTTGGAAATTTTAATGAAAACAGTCATCTTCATTGCTGGCAGAAAAATAGCTCTGCTTTGCCAGGACATCATTAAAAACAAAATAAGCCCAAGATTGCTCACCTAGACTTTGAATCAGAAAAACTTCTGTTGACCCAGGTCTTTCAAAATTTTGCAGGAAAAGACAAAGGACAGCCTACAGGCATTCACATTTTGCAACACTTTAAGGAAAAAAGTCTAGGTGGGCCTGTTTTGCCCCAGAATGTGCTGATACATTATGATTCCTGTAAAAAAAAGGTACTTATGCCATCTAAAGTCTTATTTTAAAGGCTTTTCATTAAAGTTGATGCTGGAAGAAGAGAATAGCATGGATAATCTTATTTCCCCTTAGCCTCTGGGGGTCCCAAGTAGTGTCAGAATCAAATAGGACTCTGACCCAGGAGCAGCAAGATATGCAGACCCTCTTCGTACCAGATGTTCTCTCATTTTGGTCTTTCAAATTATTTTCTTATGAGGAAACAACTCTATACAGTTAAATATAAAAGATGTCCCCACAAGAACTTCTTGAGGCACTGTTAGATAAAGGCAAGGTCAAGCAGGAGATGTAATCACCAGCACTGAGCAGAAGCTGCCTGTGGGCTCATCTTTTTCGACGAGCTGGTTGAGCTTGTCTCATTGCACAGTGCTGCACACTATCCATGCAGCATGGCACTGCCTGCTCAAGTTGTCTGTGCTGTGGATCACTAACTCCTCCAGGCACAGGGTTCTGCCAGTCAAGATCACTACAGCCTGTTCTCTGAGGATCAAAAACAAGGTAAATAAGGTGATCTCAGAAAGGTATTATAACAGGGATTTGGAAATGAAGACTTGCTTGTGTGTTGCAACACTGCTGTTCATTCAGTCCTGAAGTGTTACATGACTTACTGGCAAGTGAGTACTTGATGAGTCCTTATAAAAATATGAACTGGCTGCTAAAAATAGCATATAACTGAACTCTGAAGAGTATTAGTTTTCTCAGTGACAATACTTTTCCAGTGATAATTTTGAAATACATTTGTTGACAGTAGATTTAATATTCTGAATAAGTATAGAGCTATGTCTAGTTTTTCTCCTACTCATTTGCGTATATTTGTCATCTTCTGTAGAGTTTGTTAATGCATAGTTCCCAAGTAAACAGTTAGTCTGTAAAAGCATAATTTTCTGTGGAATTTTAACAGTTCTATTTCTATAAAGGAAAAAGAACTCGTTGAAAATATACATTGTGTTGGTCTTTTAGGTGGAATGAATTTTATCTTGGTTATAATCTTTGCTGTGAGTTCACTTCACTGAAAGATATGTCTATTTTTCACTCTGGTTTCATCTCATAGTTATCACCCTAACGTAGGTTTGTCTTTTCTGACTGTGTCCATGGCTACGTGTCTACATGGAAATTTCAATACTTCTCTATTTGAATATTTCTTCTTCCCCAGGTCTTCCTTGCAATTTTGTGAATTAGCTCACATTTTCACTTTTCTGCATTTTCATGTTATAATATATTTAATTACCTGGATTGCAAAACATATAGGTTTATAAAATTATCTTTGAAAAATAAAAAAGCCCAATACAACAAAGATAAACACAAGTCGTAAGTCACAAGATATAACAGATTAAACTTAGAAAGTAAATCCGTGTGCCACCGACCATCAGCAAACATAAAGGTGCATGGAAAGAAACACGTTCATATCTTCCAATTTTCTTTAGTTAATACTAAATTGTTCTCTTTTATCTAAACATTGTCTGTATATTGTGAGCAAAGATTTTATGATTATGTAATGTTCACGTAATGAGGTAAAGCTGTTCAATAACTAGAAGCAATTATGGTATAAACAAGAATAGATTTTTCTTGTTCTTCAGAAATGTATATGAGTGAAATAACAATTGTTGAGGGATAAATACTACACCAGGACCAGTACACTGATATTTGAAACAAAAGCTGCTTTGACACAAAAGTATTATTATAGATTTATTAAAAAATTGAAAACCTTTCAGTCATATTGTTTCTCTAGATTTATCTGGGGTAATTAACAAGTTCAAATACAAATAGTTTCTTAATAGTTTCTGATATGTTTACCTTAACATATCAGTTCTAAGAAGCATCACAGGTTCATCCAACGCTTGTCTGCAATGTATTTTGCAATTTATGTACATCATCACATGCAAAACAGACTCAGCTCAGGGAAATAAATTGTATTTATTACCAGTCAAATCTGAGCAGGGTAATAAGAAGTAAAACCAAATCTTCAAACACCTTCCTCTCATCCCTCCCTTCTTCCCAGGCTCAACTTTATTCTCAATTTCTCTACCTCCTCCCCTCCAGTGGTGTAGGGAGATGGAGAATGGGAGTTGCAATCTATTCATCACGTATCGTCTGCTGCACCTTTCTCCTCACACTCTTTCCAGCATGGAGTCCCTCCTCTGGGAGATAATTTTCTAGAAGCTACTCCAGCGTAGGTCTTTCCCATGGGCTGCAGTCCTTCAGAAACACACTGCTCCAGCATAAGTCCCCCATGGGTTCACAAGTCCTACCAGCCAATCTGCTCCAGCATGGGCTATACTCTCCATGGGTCTACAGGTCCTGGTAGGAACTTGCCCCAGTGTGGGCTCCCCACAGGGTCACAGCCTTTTTTGGATACATCCACTTACTCTGGTGTTGGGTCCTCTGTAGACTGCAAGTGCATCTCTGCTGCAACATTGACTTCCATGGGCTGCAGGGTCACAGCACCTCACCATGACCTTCACTATGGGGAATTTCTGCCCTGGTACCAGGAGAACCTCCTCCCCCTCCTTCTTCCCTGACCTTGGTGTCTGCAGGGCTGTTTCTTACATATCCTCACTCCTCCTTCCAGCAGGTGTTGCCCAGCAATTTTTTCTCCCTTCTTAAACATGTTATTCCAGAGACACTACTGGTATCACTGATGTGCTTGGCCTTGGCCAGTGATGGTTTTGTCTTGGAGTCAGCTGGCGCTGTCTCTGTCAGACATGAGGGAAGCTGTTCACAGAAGCCACCCCACAGTCTGCTCTCCCCCCAGCCCCAACCTTGCCACACAAACCTAATATAATCTGGAATGTTATCTGCTTTTCTGTTTCCTCCAGAGAAAAAGAAAAATTCACACAGTGTTAAGATCACAAAATGCAAAGATCAGGAGATGAGGTCAAATACAAGATTACAGACAGCAAGAGAAGTTGGTGCAAAAGCACAGAATTCCCTTTTCAAAGAATTAATCCTTAATAATTCAATATTTGGGCACTTGCAGAAAAAAAAAATATTGTGGATTAGTTTTCTTCTTCCCAGAACTTCTTTGTGCTTCATATGCAAGATGCTTTGGAGAAACATCAGATGGAGAAAATCTGGTAAAAGGGATAAAAGGGATATTTGCCATCAAACGCATGCCACTAACAGGCTATAATGTTCTTTAAAACTAATGCATAAAACACTACTTAACACTGTAATATGAATTCTGCTGTCATACCCCAATTCAATTTTTTTCTCAAAGCAAATGAGTCATTGTTTCTTATAGATCTTGATTTACCCTAAAATGTCAAATGTCCACCTAAATTTCAGAAGTGTAACCAGAATGACTAACTTGGCCAAGTGTATCTCACTTCAGTAGCTGCCTTTGTAATAAAATTTTCTCCACTCAAAATTCTTGGCTCTGATCTGGCAAACTGCAAGCAAATTTATATCAAGGGACAGTTCACTGTCTGATACACCAGAAAAAGCATCTGCTACTTAAAAACCAGAGTATGTACTTAGTACTTAAGAGTCAAAATCTTGTTTGTCTGCTAGGGCCTATTTCCAGTGGAATCACAAGCAAATTCATACTTATGTCAACACACATACATTTGATCAATATTTGTAAAAGAAATTTAACTATTGATAAAGAAAACAAAGCCATGAGATGAGGCCAGCTCATCAGGTCAGCAACAGGAATGAAAATAGCATGAAAGCTAGAAAGCTACTTTCATCTTTTCAATGCATTTTCATATTTGCAGTGAAACCTCATGGGAGTGAAAACAAGTGTCAATGGATATATTGGAAATTACATTTTTAAACAAGTCAGTGTCAACTTGTTTGCTAATTCCAAGTATCTAGTTATTCACAGTAGATGATTTTCCAGTTCACACTGGTATTTTTCTGCAATGCTGTTGAAGTTAAATTGCTTTGGACAAGCACTACATTAAATGTCAGAATGTCACAACAAGGTAAAAGTGAGGAGGGAAAATGGTGTCCCAAACTTCCCCTTTTAAATATTAGGTTTCTTGTCCCCATAAAAACTCAATCTACTATTATGCCTTTCCCCAATATCCTAAAATATTGTGTCTTGGTGGAAAAACTATGGTGCTGAAGAATATTGACAAAAATCTAAACAGAATGTTACACTTTGATGGCTCAACACTCTCCTACATGGTATAACAAACATTTCCGAGTAACAGAGACAATATATGATCATGTATTTATTAGTATGGTCTATATGCATAGTGTTACTGTGCACCTTATTTATACATACTTCTAAAAAAGGAAAAAAAAAGGCTCTAGAGTAGTTTTCTTTTTTTTCCTTTTCACAAGATCTCCTTTCTTTTAGATCATGTATCTTCATATTTTCTCAGATCTTTACAAGAGCATTTTAAAAAGTAGCAACACTTAGAAAGTAAGAAGCAGTGGTGAAGTAACTTATTACAGTGACAGAAATTACTCATTACATGACCAATTCACCATTGCAGAATTCTAAAGAAGATCTGTATTAAATTCTTCACTGTTCAATACCTATTTTGTAACTTGCTATAGCCATTCGTGTTACAGTATTTTCATATCATGCCTTTTGATCTCATCTTGTTTTCCTTGCTCCATTGGATCCAGTTCTCCACCATACCAAAACTAAAATTTGGGCGATGAGGCTGGAAATGCAAACTTTTCCCTTATTTGTTCTTACTTAAAAAAATAATTTTAATATTTATCACAGATCTAATTGGTGCTAATATTTCTTCACAATAGAATAATCATCACACCAAGACTATTATCTAAATAATGATAAAAAAAAAAGTCATGAAAATGTGATAAATCATAGTCTTGTAACTGAAGATGTGAGCCAGTATGGGCTCTGAAGGATCTGAAAATTTAATCCTTCAGGAAGAGGACAGTGGAAGATAAGATGCTTCTTTCCAGTTTTGACAAAATGTTTCATATGTTTATGGTGAGGTCCACTTGGAGAATTCTGTGATCATTCTTAAATGGTTATTAGAACTGATAATACTCTGTCATGATGTTATGGATGTAGAGCTGTGTTATTTCAACAATTTTACTCCACATTTAGGTGTTGCTGATATAGTAATAACTTTACCATTATCCATGCAATGTAGCAAAAAAGAGTGAATATTTCATGGAAAATGTGATGATGGATGTAATGTCATGGTGATGAATTAGATATTTTCCTTTTCAAATTGCAGAAATAAGAGGAGGAGGAGTGATTGGTGGGTAGGAGAGTTATATAAAGTTTTTTAAAACCAGTTATCTGACAGAATGGTCTGTAATATTCACTGGGGATTTTTTGAATAATATTCAGCTTCAACTCAATTTTTTTTTTCTTTTTCTTGCCAAGAATAAGGAAATTTGAGGGGTTTTTACTTTGTTTCTAATTGTGCTTTGAAGAATGACTTCTGCAGCAACTTTGTGTAAGATTTTAGAGTATCCATAGAAACCAGGAGAGTAGATACAAAAATCTTCGGAAAAATTCAGAACAGGACAGGAGTTGAACAGAACCTTGACCCTGACTACTGTAAGATGATCCAAAACCAAGAGAAGACAAAAGCTGTGCTAACCAAGAAGATCTTTAGTTACCAAACAAGAAGGACCTATATATAACAGTAAGTTTCTGTTGGGAGCTGACTGCTTTTTTCAGCTTTTGAATCCCCATTAATGTTTTCAGGTTTCTGTATCAGTTGCAATGCTTCAAAAATAAGGAGAAATGAAATCACTGATATAATTTATCGTGTGTAACTATAGATTTTCATTCTACCAATATCTGGAAGCCTCCAGCTTTAAACATCAGTCATAGGCATGTGTGTTGCTAATCTCAAAATACGCAGAGTGGCTGGAATGTTATGTTGCTATGTTTTTGAAGGACTTGACACCTAATACCTGAAAAATTACAGTTGATTTTTTTCTTCATTGTTTTTTAAGTAAAAGGAAAAGCCATAAATAAAACGACACAAACCAGTATGTGACACATCCTCTCCTGCAGCAATTACATGGGTGTGCTAGCAGTATTCACTGTTGCATCTACAGGCTGGTTTCTTGCTAAGTATTTCATTCTTGAATTCATTTTCTGTTTAAGAATGAAAGCACCAGATGGTCAAGAAGGTAACTTATTCACTGTTTAATTTGGTTTGTTTATTCTGTAGGTAATTGATTCCATACCTCAGGGCCTACTGTTTGCTCCTGTTCCCACCATCCTCTGAACCACTGGAGACTGCTTACTGCTCAGGAAGACATACCGGCTTAGGAGAGCTGGTGCTTTTGGTGATGCTGAAAAATCTCTCAGCTGCCTGGCTAGTGTGTTTTCCTCACACAATTCAATCACTAGATTATGAGTTAAGGCATAATATTGCCTCCATCTCATCTTTCTTTTTTTCATCAATTTTGGAGGTGACTGTTCTGCTTTTACTGCCTTTGGTAGCATATAGCAGTGTCTACTTCTTGTGTAATATGAGTTCATACGTACTCTGTTAGTACAATAATCTTTTCTCTTTCTATAGCTTTGTGGTTTCTCTTGTTCAACTAATATTTTTAAGTTTAAAATACAGTGCTAATACTGTTTAAGATTAGTCATAAATTGACAGATAGAGTTTTCTCTTACATCCATTAAAATTGCTGTCAAAGCACTAATTAACTTCAGTGTTCTGAGACCTGAACAAGTATTCAGGATGTCTTTGAAGAGTTTGAGTTAATGCTTGACTTCCTAAGATCTTAATACTCAAAACTATCTTTTTAAAATTTGTTATACAGGTTTTCTGAAAGTTGTGAGTAGTGATTCATTATTGATAATTAGTATTAAAATCATCTGAATTTTACCCTGAAAGCTAACGTTTTCTTATCTGATTTTTTAACTTATTTTTTTGGTTAAATAACTGGCATAAAATACCTAATACTTAAAGAAAATAGTATAAATTAAATAGTTTTAAGAGACTACAGGAATACTAAATTTCATCAAGTAAATAGTATTAAATCAAACTATCTGTGCCTAAATACAACCACATTGGTACAACTGCATATATATTCAGCATAATAAATTTCAAATTAAGTACTCTTGACAGATACTGCATCTGTTAGAACATTTAATAAAAACTAAAGTAGTTACGAAATAGGTCAACACTATTTTCAAAACCACCACTTCATGCTCTGATTCAAACTTTCTCCAAAAACCATTGTTGTTAGGAATGGGGATTTCATTTGAGATTTCTTTAGGAAAATTCAGCATATGGAAGCTTCACAGAAGACTTCTTGAAATATATTTATGCAGTAGTTTCCACTCTTGGCATAAAGCTTTAAATTAAAATGCTTATGAAATGACATTATATTCTAATCAATTTGTGGAAGATTTATTGCTTTGCGATAGGTTACCCTAAGGATTAGCTGAAAACTTATTTTACTTTGAAGTAAATAAAAAAAGTATACAAAAGATGTTTTGCTTCTGAAGACTGTATATTATCTGCAAGAAGAAATATACGTTTTCCTTTTATATTTATCTCATATTTTATGGAGTAAGAAAATGCTGAAGAAATTAATGATATTGTGATGTTACATGGATAGACATGCAAGTGACTTCATAAAACTATATTTTTCCCTACTAATCCCTCTTTTAGAAATTTTGCATTCTTCAATAACAAACAATTTTATGACATCTAATGACAGAAAACTAAAGCCAAATAATTTTAAACATGAGCCAAGGAATGAATATGAGAATAATTTAGCTTCAAAACAATTTAATACAGTTTGTGATAGGTTTTCCAATGTTATAAATATTTTACTTGAAATAATGTGTTCTTCAGAAGGTATGCTCCAGCTCAAAAGAAGAATAGATAAAAAAACCCTCTAGCCTATATTCTGTAGGAGATCAGGCTAGATTCTCACTATGCTAGCATCTTTATTTGCATTCTATCAATTTTGTCTCCAACAAAATCAAATCAGAACTGAATTTTCCAGTAGGTTATCATCTGGTGTTAAGGGAATAACATTAGTTGAATTCCTTTTCTTCCATATGTGATTCTTAAATTGTGTACACTATCAAATAAAATGCTGTGGCAAGTAGTGCTACTATGATTGTCATATTATTGTTGTTACTGCTCCCATACTACATTTAAGCACAAACCAAGATTGGGGTCCTACTACCACCTGCTTGATCAGCAGAAAATTATTGAGAGAGCTTCTTGAACCATCTCACTTCATCCCAGATCCTTATTTCAAATTACTGTGCTTACTTTCTTTGGTGTATTCAGTTTTTTTCTCACTTCTACAGTTAGCACAGAGATAAAAAGGCTAAATAAGAAGAGATGATCATGAGTGACTTCAAATAAAAAATAATCCTTGTCTGAGAAATACTACTAGCTGCTGAGAAATAAAATAGAGGACAAAATTATAATGTTGCGATAAAACCATCAGTGTCAATAAGAAGTACATATAACAGACTTAGCAACCACAAAATTACTCCAAAATATTAAATTTGGAAGGGGGGTGGGAGGTGTCAGTCAGTGTATATGTAAACCACTTTACTTCTGCTTTTTTGTTTTAGGAATTATGTACAATGACA
The DNA here is from genome assembly GCA_013397775.1 of Eulacestoma nigropectus. Lineage (NCBI taxonomy): Eukaryota > Metazoa > Chordata > Aves > Passeriformes > Eulacestoma > Eulacestoma nigropectus. Next base: position 137,145 of record VZTE01002252.1, read on the forward strand.
GCTTCAGTATTTGCCTATCATCTCCAATAAGCAGTAAAACCGAGCCAGGTTGCTACGTAGAAAATAAGTTTACACTGCTGTATGTCTGCAGCTAACATCCTCCATGAGTCAAGTATTCTTTAGTGTTCAAGAGTCAATAATCAACAACCATGTTTATGGCTGTCTTCTTTTTATATTTCAGTTGCATCAAAAGACCTGAACTGTGACAAAGCTAACAGAAATAGTAAGAGGCAGTTCCTGAGGAGGGAATCATATCTCCTTCTGCTCTTTCGATAAAACACGTTATAAATCTCAGGTGCACCTGGAAGAAACTATCAAGCCATATAAACTGTACCCATACTCAAGTTTAACTCAATGAAACTTTCTTTATCATATTGCCACAAGAGCCACTTATTTTCTTTTTAAAACTTCTCATGCAGCTTCTAAAGAAGATAGAGATGAAGTAGGATTTATGATGTATGATAGAAAAGTATTGACACTTTCTTTTCAAGAGTGTGCTTTGATTCAAATATCTGAATATTAGTTACATAGTTCAATAATACTATTAGAGCCAACCAAAGGAAGTGGGCAGAAAAAGACTTTAAAAAATGTCAGAACTATTAGGTATGCAAATGATTACTTCTTGCAGGAGCTCAGGCTTGCACAAATTATTTAAAGAGGGAATTAATCGTATCCTCTTAATAGTCAAAGTTTGAAATTGTGTCAGATTTTGTGGTTTCATTGCTTGAATGGTCACATTCAAAAGTTAGTGGTGAACAGCTCAAGGTCCAGATGGACATTAGTGACAAATGGTGTTTCTCAAGGGCCTGTATCAGGACCAGTATTTCAATACCTTCATTAATCCCATCTAGTGGGATCAATTGCACCTTCAGCGAGTTTGCACATGACACCAAGCTGAGTGGTGCAGCTGACACATCTGAGGAACAGGATGCCATCCAGAGGGACCTGGAGAAGCTCGAGAAGTGGGTCCATGGGAACCTCATGAGATTTAACAAGGCCAAGTATAATGTGCTGCACCTGGGTCAGAGCAACCCTCAGTACCACTGCAGGCTGGGAAATGAATGGGTCAAGAACAGGCCTGCTATGAAAGCCTTGGGGGTGCTGGTGGAAGACAGGCTAGACATGACCCAGCAATGTGCATTTGCAGTCCAAAAAGCCAACAGTGGTCTGGGCTGCATCCAGAGCAGTGTGAACAGCAGGGCAAGGAAGGGAATTCTGCCCCTCTTCTTGCTGGTGAGACCCCACCTGCAGTGCAGCATCCAGCTCCAGCATCCTCTGGACAGGAAGGATATGGATCTGTTGGAGCAAGTCCAGAGGAGGCAACCAAGGTGTTCAGAGGGATGGAGCACCTCTCCTATGAGGAAAGGCTGAGAGGATCGGGATTGTTCAGCCTGAAGAAGAGACTTTGGAGTGATCTAATTGTGACTTTCCACATGAAGGGAGCCTACAAGAAACATGGACAGAGACTTTTTGCAAGGGCGTAGAGTGACAGGACAAGAGCAATAATGGTTTTAAATTGAAAGAGGGTAAATTCAGACAAGATATAAGGAAGAAGTTTTTCACAATGGCGATGGTGAGGCACTTGAACAGGTTACTCAGAGAGGTGGTAGAAAACATCCAAGTTAAGGTTGGATGTGGTTCTAAACAGCCTGTTATAGCTGAAGATGTCCCTGTGCATTGCAGGGGGTTGGACTAGTTGACCTTGAGAAGTCTCTTCAAACTTAAACTATTTTATGATACTTCAATTCTATGAAAAGTAAATGCACTCAAAGAAAGAACAAGCATGATTTTGCCAAACATTCTGCATGTGTACGGCTTGTATATGAAGAATGGAATCACAAAAGCAAATATAAAGTTATACAATCAAATTTATTTGAGTAATAATTTTCGCTTTTTAACATGACTAGCAACCTGAGGACTTTGCTCAAGCAAAATTCTCAGGACACTATAAAAGTGGCTTTTAAATTAATGCTTATACTGAGAGTGGCCGACACAAACTTTTCCTTAAATCATGCTATGTTTGTTTCTCATGTTAAACTGCACTATGTACCTGACAGACTGTTCTAAAAAGTGCTGTAATGTTAGTTATAGTGAATCTTCAATCTAGTAGACTGCTTATTACAGTAGCTACAAGTGGCTCAGGACTTTACTGAGAAGAAGTATCTCCTTTAAACCAGAACTCTCAATGACCTTTTCAGCATTGAGTGAACCTACTTGATATGTGGTTTTAATTAAAGAATATTTAACATTTTTTTTCTTTTTGAGCTTTTAATGAATATGCTGCATGTTAAAAAAGGAGTTTTGCACATTCAGTGTAAGGAATAAAAATCTCGATTTGATCTGTGACAAGCAGAAAAGCGTAGAGTTCCAGAAGCAGTTTGTATGCAGATGCAAAGCCACGTGAACATGCTTGGAGTTCAACACAAGCACAGAGGTAGGCACAAACTGCAGTCTGTCCAAACCTGATGTTATAGACACATAAGTGCCAACTTACACAGTGTTTGGGCTGTATCCAGAGCTCACTGTAAGAGCAAAGCTTTATCGTTAGGCAAGGATATATTTTATTTTTTTTCTTTTCAATACTTTAGCTTACATCCTGACAATACTCGTTAATGAACACATTCTGTGACCTCTGGGAGATCAATGACAATATTTTGTTCTGATTTCTATAGCATGCTAGTCACAGCTGTAAATCTGGGCTATAAACAGTGACACATTACAACAAGCATGTCAGTTTTCAGCTATCAGCTGATAATGCCTCTAAATTATAGATAATGGTAAATAGCAGCTTTAAGAATACTCCTAATACTACTCACATTTTTTCTGCCATGCTTCATGTAGTACATTAGGTAAAGTCAGTTAAACTGGAAAGAGTAAGGAGTTGAATGAAATACTGAATATCTGCCTCTTCAACTCTAGAAAAGAAGAGTTATTAGAGAAAATATGCCCCCACTCAAACTATTTCTCCAAGCATGAGTTTGGATTTTAAGCTAAACAAGACTGTTTCTATTTCCTTCAGATTTGAAACAGTGAATGTTTGAAAGGTAAGGCTATTTGGCAAATTAATGAAACCCTTTCTTCAATGAAGTTATTTTGTTAATAATGACCTTATTTCTCCCATCTTGTTTTTAAATCTTTATTGAAATGATACTATTCATTTGTATGTCAGATATATTAAGATATAGATCATATACAATGGAGAAAAAATTGCTACCTGGCCCCCAGAATGAAAATCTAATTCTAGTCCTGGGCTCAGATCTCATTTAGATTGAGTTCTAACATGTTTAACAGAGTTTCTATGGCTACTAAAAAATAAGTGCTGAGCACAAAGGAGTATTAAAGCCAAGAGAAATAGGAAAGTCCCATTGAGATGAACAGCCATCCTGCTAGCCAAAGTTCTTTGTCTTCAACTGCAAACAAAGGAGATGGCTCAGAAAAAGTATCAGCACAGAGCATGGGTAACTGATACTTCTGTCTGTGATATGTGACCATTTTCAGTTCAGAGCTTCTGGTCACTGCAACTGTCTATGAATTCAGTAGTCCTCACTGAGTTTTTCTTCCATTAATTTATTCTGCCTCTCCTTGAAGGTATTGGGATTTACATATCTCTAACATTTGCAAAGCCACAGTCTCCTGCAAGACCGTTCCCTGGAAGTAAATTCCTATTTTTCTCTTCAAAATAATAAGTATAATTTACTTTTTCTTGTAAATGTCCCTTGATTAGTGCTGAACACCACTCATCACTGGTCTTCACTTGGGCATCTATCCAGAAACTCTGTGTGACTATCCAGTCAATTTTTTCTCCACAGACAGGTTCACTCATCAAAATCATTGTCTCTCCAGCTTAGAGACAAGGATGTCATGTGAGATGATGTCAGATGCTTGGCACAAGTCCAGGTAAATAGCATCTGTTGCTTTTCCCTTACCTACCAGAGCTGTAACCCTGTCATAAAAGGTCATCAGTTTTGTCAGGTACAATTTCCCCTTAATGGAGCCATGTTGGCTGTCACCAACAACCTCCTTATTTTCTATGTGCCTTAGCCCAGGTTCCAGGAGGATCTGATCCATGATCTTGCTGGGCACAGATGTGAGACTAACTGGCCTGGAGTTCCCTGGGTCTTTCTTTTATTCTTTGTAAAAATGGGTATTATGTTTCTCCAGTCAGTAGGAACTTTACAAGGCTGACATGACTTCCCAAATGTTATGTATAGTGGCTTAGCCACGTTGTCTGTCAGTTCCCTCAGCACCTAAAGATGTATCTCATCAGGTCTCATGGACCTACAGAATGTTGGAGTTCAAGATCCTTAAGGCAGCAAGGAGCTATAAAGCTCTTGCAAGTTCCATGAAGGTCACAGGCCACTTAAGCATTTATTTGAATTTTATAAAATATTGATAATTTATAAACCAGAAAATATACTTTCCTGAAACATATACTTGCTCTTTTATTCCTTCTGATTTCTTTGTCATTGTCATATACGTTTTCAGAAATAGATTTTAAAAAAAAAAAAAACAAAACCAGAAAATGTTGGATGAAAAAAATGTGCAGATAAAGTAAGTGCCATTCTAAATGTGGGGAACTGGAGTGTTTGGATTTAACAATCTCCTTGTTCACAGCCATCTCTGCATTTCTCTCCAGCAAGAAAGAGGGATATTGATCACATTTGACCTCAGGCATCTCCAGTATGGATATTTACATATGAATGAGTGATCATAGGAGACTCTTACGGATACTCAGAAGATAATTATTTGCAGGGACTCTTCGCCTGACCAGTTTTAGATATCTGACAAATTAGATGAAATGTTCATGTACGGTGGAAAGGATTTGCCTGAGCCACTTTCTTGAATGAAGAACTAAGTCAGAAAAAGGGAGGAAATGGAAGAAAACTAGACATGGAAAGCCTTGTCATACTCTCATAACATCTGAGTTCAAGCTCTAGGACAGATTTAATGACAGCAGTGAATATTCAAAGGAAAGCCAAATGCTTTCTAGCAACAAATGCAACAGACATTTCCAACAACAGTCAGGTGGTTTTTGACAAGAAATTTAGATTACATATGACTCAAGGAAGTCATTTATGATCATGTAAAGTTGCCTAAATTTAGACACTGAAAACTTCCAAGCCAAATAATAGGAAAGTTTGGTACCTCTCAAGGTACACAACAAAAATCAATGTTTTATTTAGGCACATCTTAGGCTTCAATCTATCCTAACATGTCCACCTTTGAAAGATAGTAAATAGCATTAGAATTACAAACCTGTATTTTTCTAACAATATAAAACAAATAATAAACTTGTTATAGACAAATATCTAGAGTGTAATCATATAATAGTCAAAATGGATCTTAAAAAGCAAATCATATAACATCAATCTGATTTCCTTCTTTGATAAGCTCATAGGCCTTTTAGATTGGTTTAAATATTCAGACACCAATAAATATTTAATTCTGCCCTACATCAAATATTCAGAAGCTATCATGAAAATACTAACTTACTATAAGGAGCCTGCAAAAATGTGAAATCACTGGAAAATAGTGTTCAAAACACACCTAGATGGTGTTCAAAACACAGTTACCAAGTTGTCCTGTTAAGGGCTGTGTCTTGGAGCAGAGATTGCGTGAGAACTGTTTTGAATTTGTATATATCATACTATGGTGAAAAAGACAAATGTCACAGTGAGTCACTTAAACTAGATTGGTGTCACTATGACACATGGCATAATCCTTTTCTTCTGGTTAGTGATGGAAAGGCCTCCAGAAAGTTATGGATACAGCAGTTAAGGAAAGTTATGGTTCAATAAAAAAGCCTAAGTTCATACAAGACACCAAGGAATAATGGTGTGATCAGAGAATGACAAAGTCAAGAAAATATGATGAGGAAAACTGAAAGGATCTGGGTTCTCATACTTACTCACTAGGCAGCTGAGAGGATATGCCCTCGCACACATTAAGGGATAGAAAAGATAGATACAGAATGTTCCATGTTTGTACATAAAGGTCATACTGAAAAAAAAGGACATCTTAGGCATAAGCAGAAGAAAAAAACAAAAATTGATGTAATATACTGCTACAAAGAATATGAGGTTAGACTTTCTAAATATCTGCTACTGTCTACAATTTTTATTTTGATATAGAAGATAAACACAGGTGACATCAACTGTTCTCACACTCAGTGCAGACACCTCTGGCATAACATCTATCTACTTAGGAGAGCTGTCAAAATTTGACACATTCATCCCATGCTTTCTCTCCTTTTTTTAATCTCCTGTACTTTACACTTTCTGTAAATTCACAGAAATAACTAATGGCAGCCCTGAGACTTGCTCCAGGTACTGCCCTAAGTAGCCTATAATGAGCCCATCTGGATCATTATTTGAAAACATGCTATTTATGGAGGTCCCTAACCTGCACCTTGCCTGCTCTGCCATGGATTTACATAAATTTTAAGGATGTAATAAAAGTTTGACCAGCTTCAGTGACAAATCACTTATTTCAACCATTTCAATCAGCTTCAATCTTCTGTTCTTCTATTTGTAAGTTAGTTTTGTGTCTGAAAACTAAGAAATATCCTCAATTCTGAGATGAAAAGACCACTAATTGCTGCACTTTATACTGGTATAGCTCTTTAAAAAAAAAGTCTGGGAAACAAAGCAAAAACAAGTTTTAAAAAAGTGCTGGAACAGTGATTATCTGACAATTCTATCTGGCTTTTGTTCATTTATAGTTCTAGAGATTCACAGATATTCAAGACAATTATAATGCAGTTCTTGGAAAAAAATAGGATATAATTTTTTGGGACCTACTTAGCAGCCTAACTCTTTTTTTATAAAAGGGGCAGTATCTCACACTAAATTGTAAAAAAAACAGTGTAGATAAAAGCTTATTAAAAAAAAAAAAACAAACAAAGAAGATACAGATAATCTAGAAACAATTATGATGTCATTTTAAAACCTACATTTTTAAGAACTGGATGAGGAAAAAAAAAATAAAATTCAGTTTCATTTAAGTTGGTAAGGAAAGTACAAAACTAAAAGTTTCAGTGCACCACTGGGAATTCTTTCATATAGCTGCAGTATGCATAGTAAGAGATCTGTAAGGAAATAAGTGGCATAAGCACTGCAGGGGAGGAAATTCAAAGAAATGTGCAAAGGAATAAAATCACTTATTTTAAAATAGCATTAATTATTTTCATGCTCTTTCTCCTTTTCTACCTTCAATATATGCTGTACCTCTCTATCACAATTAAAATTTATACCAGTTGCATTACTTCATCTAGTGTTCCCATTTTGTATTTTACTTACACAAAAGATGTTATATTTTACATGTGTAAATCTGTATTGATTACACAAAAATCCTAGCAAATACTCCGAACAGACTTTAACTACAAGACTGATTAATGGTTCTTGTATGAAAGTTTTGGCAAGAACCACTCATTCATTTCAGTTTTGAATCTGAACCAAAAAAATCTCACCAGTACTCAGATTTTTATCTAGTGCCAGACACTGGGATAACCATGCTGATCTCTCCAACCAATTTAATTTCTGAATATAAATCTAGTGGAACCAAATAAATAGGAATTTTGAGTGACTTGCACTGTATTTTAATCATCACTTACTATTTAAATGGTTAATGAAAAATCAGTTCCTCAAGGAGAAACAGTTTCATGCATGACTTCATTATACTTTCATTTTTTCTCACATACCAGAAATAAGACCGCTCTGCAAATAGACTGTTAATCACCTAAAACTAAATGTTAATCCTGTTAACCTACTTCCAGTGTTTAAATCTTGTTGTGTTAATGTCATGGCAATAATAAAAGAAAGATAAACTTTTTTGCACTCTCACAAATGTTTTCTCAGAGAGCTATTCTTTGCTCTCAGAAAATACTGTGTATTTGCAAAACAGAAGACTGCTTTCATTTGTATTTCGAGTAAGTCTAAGCTTTCCCTAACTGCCTTTTTTCCCTTTCAACTTACAATAGGCTACCTTCCAAGAATCTGCTAGCAAGTGCTAAGAAAAATCAAGATCTCTCCTGAAACCGAAGTACATAGAACAGTCTCTAAAATCAATTTGTACTGTAGTTTCAAATCATCTTTAACAACCCAACCAAATGCAAATAAATGCAATCAGTTTATATATGCAGGACTGTGTCAGTGGCATGCATTATGCTTTCAACAGAACTGTCAGAGATGTGAAGAGTTTTTGATGTTATTTTAAGTTTACAAAGTTGTTTAATAATTTCTATTTATAAGCATTCTAATAGGACAGACTTTACATGAAACACAGTACTCAGGTGGTAAATTTTCGTGTAATTTAAATTTGTTCTTTGAGTTATTGAAATTCCCTCTCCCTGTGCATTGTAAACAAATTTCAGCATTTACTTAGAATTTTTTCTGATTTTTCCAAGTAACATGACTAGCCATAATTTATTTGGAAGCAAGATGGAGAGTCTTCCTCTGTCTCATGCTAGCACATGCCAAAGAAGGCAATAGTGTATTCTAGAAATAGCTTCATGATTTCCATAGCAATGAAGGCTTTGCATGTTCAAAACAGACTCTATCAAACTCTGTGGAGCTTCTTTCTTTTATAAATATTTTAGCATATTTTGTTTTACTCTGAAACATAGGGAATTAGAAGCCTTGATCATTGGCTAGAACATTGCATTATGAAGGGCAACACTGAAAATTTTACAACCTATCACCTCTGAGCTTTTTCGAAAGCCTAGAGCACATATACAATTGTTAGATATTGATTAGGCAGGGCACAAATGTCTGCTGTTACTGACATTGTTATTGTTATTACTATTATTGTTTTCTTCCTTCTGTCTATAGAAGTCAGAATTGTACAAAAGCTGTATTAAGGACAAAATATGAATTTTTTAGTATAGTGAATAGAAGAAAGACATATCTATTCTTAGTCTGGATTTTTACAGCAATCTTCAGCTACAATCTATGCTGTTGAGATTAATTAAGCTTTGTTTTGTTCTGCTTTTAGAAGTTTAGACACTGTACAAATATACTAATGTGGATTAAATGGATTTTTGACGTATGTTCACCAAGCCTGGTAATTCAGGTTCACCTCTCATCTTTCCCAAGCAGCACTGGTTTAAACGTCTGATAATCTTGTTGCCTGGACCAGGATGCATCATGTACCCATGATGGATTGCCTTCGTAACTAAATCACAAACGTAGGTACTTAGAATAGCAGAATCATAGAATGGTTTGGGTTGGAAGGGACCTTTGAAGATCATCTAGTTCAACCCTGTCATTCCTGTCACCCAGCCTGACACTGAACACTTCCAGTAATGGGGCATCCCCAATTTCTCTGGGCAACCTGTTTCAATGTCTCATCACCCTCACAGTAAAGAATTTCTCCCTTATATCAAACCTAGATTTACCTTCTTTCAGTTTAAAACTGTTTGCCCCTTGTCCTCTTGCAACAGACCCTGGTAAAAAGGTTTTTTCCATCTTATATAAACCCCTTTTACATATTCAAAGGCCAAATAAGTTGTCAGAGCCTTCTCTTCTCCAGGCTGAACAACCCGAGCTCTCTCAGCCTTTCTTCAGAGCAGAGATGATCAATCCTTCTGATCGTCTATGTGTCACTCTTCTGGACCAGCTCCAACAGGTCCACATCTTTCCTGGACTGGACCTGGATGCAGTAATCCAGGTGAGATTTCACAAGAGCAGAGAGAAAAATCATCTCCCTCCACCTGCTGGCCACACTTCCTTTTATGCAGCCCTGGAGTGTGATAGCCTTTTTGGGCTGCAACTGTATATTGCTGGCTCATGTGCAATTTTTCTGGTTACTGGTGGATGAAAAAGTCCTTTCAAGTACTTCATTTTACTTCATTCCACAAAGATGGAAAATGAAATACAGAGTCAAATAACAAAATGTTTTCCAATGCAAAATGGATTGAGATGGGGAATTTGTGCCTATTTGAAAATAGCACAGTATAGGGAAGATGCTATAGGAGACATATTTAAACATATGCAGGAGACATATTTAGACATTTCAAAAAGGAAAAAACATTCTTCATGAAAATCAGGCCACTTCACTGCATGGTACACCTTAGTGTTTGACAGTCTAGCCACACACTGGGAACTCTGGAAATCAGTTCTTGGCTAAAATATAAAGAAATGAACTGCAGATTTCCTTATCTTTTCTCTTTGTTTTGAAAAAGACTGCAACAGACAGTGTTAGCCAAGAATGGTCTTCCTATTTAGTGGATTCAGAAAGTGGTGATGTGGTACTGGAGAAAGACATCTGGCACAGCTTGTGGAAAGCCTATTTTGGAAGCTCAAAAAAGAAAAAAAAAAGGGGGTTGTGTAATCCATGGGAAAGCTAATCTTACTACGCTTACTTACTTTTTGTTTCTTAGCCAGCTTTCTTATTTCTGTTCTTATGCTTCTGACAATATATTGTAAAACTCAAACATCCCACGGAAAATTTTGAAATATTGCATGAGTCTCACTAAAAGTCGTTCCTTCCGTGGCTCCATAATCCACAGAACTTGTTTTGAACCTTACTACAAAGAATTCTTCTTAATTATTTTTGATTAACACATTTTAGTAATCTCTTGCAAGAAAAGTTCCATCCAAAAATACTCACAGTTTTTGGTTCTAACTGGAACCAACTTTTGATTATGTGTTTACATATTACATGTTCTGAAAACCAAATACCTTCAACTGAGTACATAAAGAAGAGGTTAGATACTGAGTTGTTAGCTTCCAGGGAGCAGTAGCCTCAGGATAGAAGCACATAGGTCAAAATATGAACTAAGAAGATCTAGTTGCTTTACCCCTATGGTAAGCAGAGGAATGATAGCAGTATTATGGATTGCTACTTCAGCAGTTGTAACAAAACAACTAGCTGTTAACTAATCTCATTTTACTTAAAGACCAACGAAGTTTCTTCAGACCTTAAGTTCTCAGTAGTATTTAATAAAAATTGCCACAGTGGAAAAAGTTTTCAGTGTGTTAAAAGACTATTTTAATTTCAAATTATTCTGGACTCATTTTCATAATGATTTAAATAATTATATTACTTGTTTACCTTCATCTCTTGATTTTTTTTTTCTCTTTATTCATTTTACTCTTTTTTTTTTTTTGTTTCTCCCTTATATGATAATTTGCAGTACAATACGTGGAAGAGAAGTTGAATTGCCAACAGAGTTGACTCATTTCAGAGAGATAGCTCCATCTAGTGCCATAGTCAGATACCATTTAAAAACTCTATCTTTTCTTGCACAAAGTAGAACTAAACAACTTTCATGGCCAAAAAATAATTAATACTTACTGTCTCCTGCTGAAAAAATAAAAATGTGAACAAACAGGTGAATGTGGCATCTTAGATATTATACAAAAGCAACTTTAAATATATATTCTCCTTGAAGGAGCTGAATTTACATCATAGCTTATTTTGTCTGCCTTTAATTTTAGGATTCTCTGATTCCGGATGTTCTTACTATAAACAATTGCGTGGAATAATCTGCTGGAGGAAAATACTCATTATCAATTCTCTAAGCCATCATAGTGTATTTTTTTTAGGAATATTTGAGGACTTGGAATACATACAAGGCAAGAAATTTCTCTTATTTGTCCAGCAAAGACTGGTCAGTAGTTCAGTGGTTGTCTGCAAAAGAAAACATACTTAGGAAACTTGGATGGTGGAAACCTAATATAGTTGAACAATGGCAATCCGAATATTATTGTTTACAAGTAGTCAACAGTTTTAAAGTGTTTACCTATGAATTAAGTAACGGTAGAGTAAGTTGCTTCCCTTATCTACTTGTAAATTAATTAATGGTAGAACAATTTGTTTCCTCACCCCAGATTTTACCAGGATATTTGATAGTTTGTCAAAAACCTTTACCATTATAATTAATCATATTCACTTGCGTATGAAAGCACGCACCTGAAAACCAAACCACACAAAGAAGAACAAAGAGAAAAGTTGCAGTAGCTATATTTTATGAACTACTAGACCTGAGACCTGCAATAAAGGATGCAAGGAGAGTGCAACAAACCTCATATTTTTGTTTAGCATTCTCGTTAATTGTCTGGGGGAAGAGATAAAGAACACTTTAATTAGGTTTGTAAGCAATGTTAAACAAAAGAGAATGTGGAGCAGAACTGAGAACAGGAAGCTGCAAAGGGAACTAGGAAATATTAGCAATATGAAAGCATAAAGTAATGGAACTGAGAGTAACCAAATGAGATTCAAAATGTTGGGTAAATAATTTAAATGTGGGACTATAATCTTAAAATAACTAACGAAAAAATTACTGTCAGGCTTAGTGATGGCACTAACAGTAGATAAGCTACACACAGGTTTGCAAAGAACAGAGAAGTTTCGTGTTAAGTCTCAGACATAACATAAAGTACCAAGCCATGACAAATGGACTTATTACCTTCTACAAACCTGTGATGACCTTGGATGTCATACCCACCTTAGAGTACGTAAGCTTTGACCCTCCCCAGTAAGGGCAACATCAGATTTTCAAAGACTTTCAAAGGTCTTTGAATAAAACACGTGAAAAAGTAGCATATTGAAAACTAACATTTTTCTCCAACTAATTTCTTAGGTTGCAATCAATAAGCTTTTCACAGCTTTGGAAGAGTGCCATAAACCAGAAATTTTAATTTTCTTTCTACTTAGATTTTATTTGTAAGTTATTTGTTCCAGAAATGATTTGTTTGATATTCTTTAAGAGGTTTGTAAGTAAGGCATTATATAGCCCAAATTATAAGTTCCCATGAAACTTAGCCTAAAAATTTTAATGTAAAATTTACTACTGGTATTTTATTCTAGAAAGAAAAAATATCCAGATAATCTTTCAAAATTAGAAAAACACTACAGAATTTATCAGTGTTTCTAGTTAGTTTCTTGATTGGATAAATCTTGGCAGCTGAATAGAGTATTCAGTCCTGGGGTATTTCCTCAAATACCTGGGTATACGTGTCCATTAGCCTCAACAAAAGTCAGACTCTAGGTTGTTTTCAAAATTAATTCTGCCAACCAACGGTTTACGTATTGAAATACTAAATGTTTGCTACCAGATCATAACAGCATCTTCATTATATTACCTTTTTTAGAGATATGCCTTTCTCTTTTTAATGCATAAATGATAAAATTACATCCATGCCAAAGAACATGGCGTATTTTTTTCCAGTGCTTAAAAATTTTCATGCAATAGAGTTACAAAACTAGTAAAGAATAAGAGCAACTTGTAACTGATTTTTGTGGAAAGACTATTGTTTACATATTAAAAAGTATTCATTATATTCATATTCATACTCATATTCATATGAGTAGATTTTAAGTGCACATGTTATACGTACAAATTTACATATATACATCACCTTATCACTCTCTACAACTACCTTAAAGGAGGTCGTAACCAGATGGGCGTTGGTGTTTTCTCCCTGGTAACAAGTGACAGGACAAGAGGAAATAGCCTGAAGTTGTGCCTGGGGAGGTTTTATATTGCTTATTAGAAAAAAATTCTGCACCTAAAATGTTGTCAAGTTCTGGAACACACTCTCCAGGAACATGATGGAGTCATCATCCTTGGAGGTGTTTTAAAAATGTTTAGATGTGGTGTTTATGTACATGGTTTAGTGGTTAATTTGGCTGGGTTCATGGTTGGATTCAATGCTATTAGGGATTTTTTTCTGCCTAAATGGTTCTGTGTCTTAGGTTTTAATTAGGTAGACAATGATATTTCTATGCTTGGATAGTTTACTGGCATATAGACAAAAGTTATAGGTAAAAATATGGCAGCAAATATTGTTCATCTAGAGGAAGGAAATGAGTATTTCAAAACGAGCAGTGAAAGACGTCTAAAGGAATGACTTTTTCTTTCTAAGGCAAGACCAAACTGAAAGCTGGGAAAGTGTACCAGAAGCATTCACCAGCCAATCAGGAACTTTAAATCATGTATGTTGATTGCTGGTTTAGTAATGGTAGAATTTCAGCCAGAGTGAATGTGTAGTGTTTAACTTCATTCCAGAGAATTATGATTTTCAGTGGAAATGCCAAGAAATATAGAATTCACTTCTACCTTTCCTAACTTATTTAGTGGTAACAACATTTACAATAGAAATTCATACATACATATATGCATTTCGGAATTTAATTTCCCTACTCTTAGGTCCCAGAAAATGATACTAGGATATTTTTCTTATATTGATTAAGATATTTTTCATATTTTTCTCTAATGACTGCATTATCCAGTGCAATCAGCTCAGCTCTCAACTTTATCGTGATGACATAAATTCACTTAAATATAATGGCTGATTGAGTAAGTCCCTTATCTCTCTAAGATTTGCCTTTCCACCTTGTTTTTGCCGTAGTTTTGATGTCACTTAACATCAAATCACTGCAATAGATCTTAATGTTCATTTCTTGTTTTTCAATATTCTATTAAAAATGTAAGCTTAATACTCATAATTATTTGCTCATAATTATGGTAGCAAAAATGAATTGAAAATAAACAAAATATTGACATAACAGTGGAGTCAATATGTGTTGTGTGAATGCAACTGTGTGCTAATGTATTTGGGAAAGGAAGTTTTCCTTTGCATCAGAGTCCTTAGGGATGGCTCTGAAAACATCTGTTATTTCTTTCTCTTCTTGGAAAATTTACAAAAAACTTATAATATAGTTGTGTAGTCTCTAAGCAAAAATCTACTTCTCCTTCTCTGGGTCATGAGCTGGTCAAAAAGGTTTTTTTAAGGAATATTCAGAAGAACAGTTCTTTGCCTGTCTACCTACAAACTGCTTATGGATGTTACTGCCTCAAAAAAACCTTACTTTTTGTAAACCTCTCTAAATCATTTCATTATAACAGTGAGAAAAATTAGTTTCATATTTTTAAAATTACTTTTAGTAATAATTGTATTAGAGAAGAAAAAGTGTACCTGAATAGGTTCCTACAACTCTGAAATGCTATATACATGTTTTACATATTGCATTTGTTATAGTAAATGTCACTTTTGAAATCAATCAATTCAAATTTCCAAGATTTTTTTATAGAAATTATGCACTGGTAAATTTTAAAGTACACCAAGACAAATCATGTTTGAAAAACTGATTCAAAAAAAAGTCTACAAAAAGTATTTTTAAAACTGGATAGGATATTCAAAAACATCTATTTAAAGTGCTTATACTTTTTACAGAATTCCAAAAGCTATTGTCTACCTTATTTTTCCCTTTCAATTAAGTGTCTGAAAAATACTTTATTTATAATGATACTTTAGGAAAAAAAAAAGTCAAAATAATTGTCATTTACAAAAGAAATTCTTACATTTACTAGCAAAGTCTCTTCATTGGACTAAGTGTTAGAAATTAAAGAAAGAAATTATGAAAAAAACCACAAAAATCTCAAAGCAAAACTCTAAAAAGCAGTTTCAGACCTGACATAATCTGTTATCAGTTGTGTTGTATTGGGAATTAAAGTAGAAGAAAAGATTTGTCCTCAGTATTTACATCAGTTAAAACTACAACTTTGTGAAATATTTAACTGGGAGCACAACTTCAGACATATTGACTTTAATGCATTCCAAATTAATGGGGACACAAAATGAAGTTGTCAGTGCAGAGCACAAATAGAAAATGTGATAAAAATACATGGTATAAAACTGAAAGAGAAACAAGAAATTCTCTCTTATTGCATAAGAGATCTATAGTAGAGGAAGTATTCGGATCTGAAATAAAAATATTTTTTGACAGACTTTCAGCATCTCAAGCTGTTGATCATACATTAAACATTGAAAAGTGTAAGTTTTCAGAAAACTATAAAAAAGAAGAAAGTTGCCTATCTAAGTCAGGTCAAAGCCATTGCTCATCGATGTGGAATGTCCCCCTAGTCACTGCCCTACACTTCAAAGGCACAGGAATATCAAAGATGCTTTGAGATCTCCATTCTATGAGTCTCAGAGAGCCTTTTCTTTGAGGACAAAGATCTTGGGGAAACTGTACTGGTTTTACTTTTTCCCTTCCAATTTTCATAAGCCAGTTATTGTGGGGAAAAGATGTTTGTGTACAGTACAGGACCCAAAAACATGTTTTAATTTCCCATTTTCTACGAGTAAAGTGACATGTAGGGAAAATTACCTCTTGCTTACATAATCTTTCCTTCACAGCTCAACAGATAACAGACAACACTATTTGGAAAAAGTATATTTATTTCTGTGTTTATGTAATGTTTATCAATATGGATTTCTGATCTTGATTTCATAATTTGAAAAAGAGGTCTAAAGATGTGTAAACTGATTTTGCAATTAACTGATTGATTTTTTTTTTTTTCAGCCATTGAACTCAATTTTTCTGCTTAACAATTGGACATAAGAGGAGAAGAGGGAAGGGAGGAAGGGGAGGAAGGAAAAAAGACAAAACTTTTGGAGAAATGCCTCTTCTACTGCTTGATGAAATTTTGAACTGTAACTTTTGTCATATAAAGACCCTGAACTTATTCTGAGATACTGACTATAGAAATAGAACAACCCTGACTTGTCCCAAGAGTGGATGCACTTTAGTCACAAGAACTAATTGTGGACAAAAGTAGTAAAAATTCTCATGTCTGGGGATTTTAAATTAAACTGTTCGTTTACGGAGTTTAATAAAGCATACAGATTCCAGTCCTTAATCTGTATTTAAACTAAATGGGACATAGTAAAGGCCAGAATACTTTTTTACTGTGATAACTAAGGAATTTTCTCAAGGAAAGAAATATGCAGACTTACTCCATAAAATGAAGAGAGAACAGAATATTGTTTCTTGGATGCTGGGTGAATATTTTAAGTATAAACTTTTTCAAAATAGGGAAAACTGCAGTTCTTGTACTACTTCTTCATCCAAAACTGCTCAATGAAATTTGGTCAAATGGAAAGATTTTTTGAGAAGGGTTTTTGAATGACAAGAATAAACTGAATATCCTCATAATATTTTTACCTCAAGCCATTTTCCTAACTCTTCTTTCTGAATCACAAGCTCCTTAATCAGAAATGTCTAAGAGGGTATTATAGAGCTTCAGAGGAGTTAAATAAATAAAATTATTTCTGGCCATGATGCCTGATGGAAAATCGGAATTTGCTTTATTTGTGGGAATAAAGGTATCCATGCTTCAAAGCCCTGCAAAGCTGAGTAACGTACACAATTTCAAGCCTGATCTAAAGCCAACACAGATATTGCCACACTGTGCCATGGGAGCTGCTCCTCTGCAGAGGAGTGAGGGATCCAGAGCAGAGCTAACGAATGTTGCACTCGGACACGAAAAAACCACACAGACACCTCGTCAGGGAGGAAGAAGAAAAGAGCCCCAGGGTCAGAGACCCCACACTTTATTATATATGTTCTTAACAACCACCGTGGATTGGAGGGAGAAATTACCACCCTTCAATCACACTCAAAGGAAAAATCCATCAAATGTCTCTGCCTAGGAGAATGGAATGAAAAACAATAAAGTACAGTTAACAAAACATGACCATGTTTACAGAAAGTGCGTGAGAAACTTTTACAGAAACTGAAAACATCGAAGAACTGCAAACTCAGGGCAACAAACGAGGGCAGGGCTGTACCCTGCAGTGCTGCACATACAGCGTGGCCTTCAGGCCCATCTTCTGCTGCAGAGGTCCCTTAGACACAAGCTGAACTCAGACAGAAATTTTGACAGCAGAGTCTGTGGCACCGTCTTCGTGCTGGCAATTGCACCTCCCTACATCCTCCTTATTTTGAGAGAGGAAATTCCCTCTCTTTTAGACAGTAGAAATGCTGTGTCCATGTAAGAAGATTGGAAGACAGAATCTCTGCTATGGACACAGTCTGCACTTGCTTTGAAGTCAGCTCTTGCACTGATGCCTTTCTCTGCTAGAAATGTTTTCTTCAATTTGGATGTTGACCTACAAACACGAGTGAATCACATAGTACTGTAGTATCATAGAAATCCTGGAATTCTGACACAGCCAAACTTTACTGTGCTTGGCAGAATGTCTTTCAAGAGAAAGCACCATCAGTTTGGATTTTTGCCATTCTAATAATTTTATTTGTTTATTTGATACTAAAAACTATAAATAAAGATAGTAAAATTTAAAAGATTTTTATGTTATATAATATTAAAATTTAAATAATACATTATATTTTTAATTGTTAAACATTTATATATTGTTTATATACTGAAATCTATAGCCGTATGTTGCCCGTTATTTTATTGAATAAATACTTAATATAGTCTAATATATTTTAACAAAATTTAAAAAAAAAAAAACTAATGACAGAAAAAAGTGGTAGAGAAGAAAGATAATGGATTTCAAGGCTCTAGTATTTCTATTACTTTGTACATGCTACAGAAGAATGGTAGTTTATACAGATTTTTTTTAGGATTCAGAGAAATTTGACCAAAATTAAGTATTTCCACATATAAATAGAAAGATACAAAGAATAAAAGAAATATTTATTATTATTCTTTATTTTCCCTCCTGTTACAAATCCAATAATCTTCTAGAATTTTACCTGACTTCATACTGATTTGGTAATATACAAATATTAAAACTTCTTTGGACATATTTCGCTCAAGTGCATACAAAAATGGATAAAATGTCAAATGTGCAAATTACTTGAGAAAAAGAAATTCCCTGACTAAGAGAAGTGTTATTAGTAAGTGAGAAGGATAAAAACATACTTCTGATCACAGCCTAGTGTCTTTTCAAGTGCCATTGTCAAGATTAAAGTTTTATAATTAAATTCCTATTTGACAAAGATGTCAACTAGTTTGCTTAGTGGTTATTATTTAATTGATGACTAAGACAATAGCTTATTTAAAGCCTCAGTCTTCTTTATAGTAAGGTATAGTTTAGATTACTAACTTTTTATCCCACTAGGATCACCCTGTTACGAAAGGGCAACTCACTATATGTTAAAACCTGTTTTCCCATCATGTTGTCTGTTTTATAAATGATGTGGTTACCACACAACATGTTTTAAATTAGCTGGTTTCTTCTTTTTTTTTTTTCCCCCACCCTCTTTCTTCAGTTTTGAGCTCCCTGTAGTTGTGGTCAAGCCATCACCACTGAACACTCCTCTCCTCAAAGCAAAATTTCCCAATATATATTCATGTCAGAAGAGAGCAGTAACTTTCCACCTCCATAACTATTCCTTGAAAAGTGCCACTTCAGTGCAATCTATAAAAACACAGACAAATAAGAACTTAACAAGCAGCCAACTGAAGACATACTATTCTTTTTTCATGCAGTCATGTTGTAGAGTTTTTGTCTTTTTGTTTTTCTCTTTCCATGGGTAAGAGATCAACCAAGGAGATACTCATATGAAAAAAGGAAGGTTATAGAACAATTTTTTTTTTTCCCATACAAAGCTGTAGCTACAGATTTAGTTTTCAATATTTTTAAGACATCTTTCACTATACATCTTCTGATGAGTGAGCAAAGAGTTTGTAGCTGAGGGTCACATAGCTCAAAGCTGTGGCCCATGTAGCTCAGCATCTTCTGCAGCACTGGCACTTCGGAAGGCGTCTAAGATTCTCCCCCAAACTGCCATTTTGTAGCCATTAACAAAGCTCTATCTAACATCCAGCTTTAAGAACTGCAGTTTTTGGAAATACTCTGAGTAATCCTGTGAATTATGGCAGCATCTCTGCTCTACTCTGAGGCTGATGTCTCTGGTTTTCATCAAGCAGAATCCAGGAAGTAAATCAAACAGAAAGAAATAGATTTCTTTTCCTTCAGTTTGCAGCCATCACGACTAGTTCACCATTCTGTCTCACTTCGGGGCAGCAATGTACAGCAGGAAGGAATGAGAGGATAATTATCTAGAGATTGCACAGTTTTGAGTTTTTTTATAAGAGCTGTTTTGGAACACATCGTGACCTGAAACTCCTTTGCAGTAACTTGTATTTTGGGGTATATATATTCAGAAATACATAGCACTTTCAAAAAGATTCATGCCTCCAATATTTTAGCTACAAAAATGGAATTCTCAGGTTTCCTGCTGTCAGCTGCAGAAGTGTTCTATTTGTTTTCAAAAACTTGGGATTTTTTATGAAGGTCGTTTTTAAATTCTTTTTCCTACATACAAATTATCTGCAAGAGACTCTGAATTTTATAAATTAAATTATTATTCACAGCTTTGTAAACTACTTATGACCTTTACTTGGGGTTTACTTGTATTTTCTTTGTCTATCTTTCCTATTCAACTACTTTAAAAGAGGAATGAGGAAAAGGAAGAAATCAGAGTACTCAAAAACCAGAAAATGCTTCAGGGATCATAAAATATTTTCATATTGTTTAGTTCAGTGTCTGAGATTTTCTCTGTAAAATTAGGACAAATTCCTAACTAGCCACTGTAACCTAGGCAGATTACCATGTTCAATATATGTATGAAAGGAATGCAACAAAAATCTTTATTTTTATAGGTAA
Organism: Eulacestoma nigropectus; assembly: GCA_013397775.1. Lineage (NCBI taxonomy): Eukaryota > Metazoa > Chordata > Aves > Passeriformes > Eulacestoma > Eulacestoma nigropectus. The sequence goes on from VZTE01002252.1 coordinate 157,574, forward strand.
CATATATTTGTCAAGACAGGTTGTCGTATATTTTGAGAGGTATGGGAAATGGACATGTAAATGATGATGATATTTTTGCGTTTTCATTCAGAATATCACAATTCTATTCTGTATGACTCCAGTGACATTTTAAGCAGCTGAACAGAACTATGAATTAAAAACCAAATGCTTAGTTATTTGAGGTTTTTTTTTTCATTTCTGTGATTTAAAATTCATTCTCCTCAACTGAGTCCCTTCAGCTAAACCTTGAAGACTTTCCAAGATTATAAAAGTGCTTTGGAATAGAGAGCAAAATCTTCTGAGTAAATCCACCCATATGAAAGAAGATCTCTGTTCTGAGCCCCTTGAAACCTGCTTGGATTACTGAAAGTTGGTGGCATGAAAGAGATACCAGGACTTTTTGTGTTGGAAGCAATGGCCTATAATGTCTTCAACAGCAAGCCTTTTGTTTCTCATTAAGTCTATTCCCACTCTCATGTGACAGGTAAAGAAATCAGTGCCTTACATATTTTTAATTTTCATATAAAAACTTCTGTTCTGAAGATAAGTGCTACATTGTCTATCTATGACTTAAAAACTGCACAGCACAGTGGTACTAATAACTGTACCAGATGCCAGAAATATAAGCTGATTGTTGATAAATAGAAGACTTAGTGAAACCATCTTATCTGAATTGTTATAGCACTGAAGTAGGAAATAAAGTAGATTTTCTCTGTAAATGGAGCCTCTAATTTTTAGATAAATTCTCTGAGCTTTTCATAATCCTCAAAAAATGAGCATTAGAGATCCTCTATGTGACTAGGGAGTTTCTGTCTTTCATACAGATTATTTTTCACAGGTTAAGGTTTTTTGCTTACTCAAGAGCAAGACAGTAACACAACAGAAATCCTACAGCCCCAAAATTTTGCTCTATGTATGAATTTATGCAAGGTTGAGAAAATCTTCACGTTATCTCTTCACACAAATCCAGAATATTGAGGGATGCTGTAAGCTCACTTTGGACGAGGCCCACAAGTGAAAGAGAAAAGAAATATGCACATTCTTCAGGAAGTTGCTATAGATGGGAAATTGCTGTAGCTAAAGAGCCAAAACTGAACCTTAGTCCAAATCTGGCCAAAGACGCAAGTTTAAAACTATATTTTGTGTCAATTTTGTGTTCTGTTGTTGAAAAAAAAAAACAACTTATCCAAAAAAAGGGCCAAAATATGTAGAGAAATAAGTCCGAATATGAAGACTGAGACATGGTAGTCACTTTTAAATTTACTTGAATTGGGAACTGGGAGTTTTGGTTTAGGCATTCCAGCATAGATAAACTAAGTGTTTATGATCTCATTATCGATTGAAACATACTCTGTTCCATCGATAATGCCAGGGATGTTGCCAATTTAAATAGGTGCCTAGCTTTGTTCAATTTAATATTTCTTTTAAAAGATGGATTATTTTGTGCTCCAAGTTCTAATTTAATCAGTAATAAAATTTCAAGATGTATTATTCTGTTTCTAGAAGTTATTGTATTACTGTGACTTTTGAAGGCCTTGTACTATTTTCCCCAGCCTTACTTATCCGTCCTTGCTTTGCAATGGGATGGACCTCTTTCTTGTATGGTGTAGTACTCCGGAGCACACAGGTTTATGAGAGATTGTTTAATGTCTCTGTGGCTTCTGCTCTCCTCAAGTCACAGCAATGACTTTTCTATTGCTCTTAGGTTTATATATGGAACAGAAATCCCCGAAGTCCCTTTGTATCCTCCATCTGCGAAGGCAAATCACAAAGTTTTTTGTGAGCCTACACTAGGATGATTATGTATAATTAAACTCTTCTAATGAAGTCATATATCATGGTTAACTGTGATGTACTTTCCAATAATATCCAAGACACTGTTTCTTATCCACCCATGCTAGCAGAATAAATAGAAACTTTCCAAATCATTCTACAGTAAATCCCTGTCAGGGCCCTAAAAGCACCCAGATATTCAGCTCCCTGCATGGACGTCAGAACTCTATGTTTTCTTTGGTTCAGGAGGTCTATCAACACTCGGGACTGGGCTGGCCTGAGGCGCATTGCAGGTATAACTGGATCCAGTCTTGTCATCTGCTGTTAAATTTCCATTTGTCTTTCCTGAACTGATCTTGAAGCTTTCCCTGAGGTTACCTTACCTCTGTCTGATGAGGTGTCAATGGGACTGATTGCCTCCAGTGCCTTGCTCTGCTCCCCTGCACTCTGTGGGCATTACTGCCCTGCTGTTCTGGGGGCACCCTGAGCTCCCAGCTCAGCGTCCCTCTGGAGTACCCTCACTCTTGCAGCTCTGAACAGTCCCCAGGTAAATGAGTCCATGTCTACCAGAATGTGTTCATAAACATGAGGAATAACCTTTAAATTTACAGAAAAATATGCATCTTTTATGTGCAGAAGTGGGTTAAAGTCTGGGTCAGTGAAATGGGAACTTCTGTCCTTGCTTCACTTTCTGAAGGCACCCGCTTCAGTGTCTTCACACTTTCACAACAACAATCATTTTGAAACTTTCAGTTTAAGACTGTAAATATTCCTAGCTGTAAAGCAGGGGTTTGTGCCTGACTTTTGAACATTAAACTGTACAGAGACTATTATCAGCCTTCAGACATGGTTGGCTGAATGAAAGTCTGTAAGGCGACAATGATGTTTTTACTGTTTTTCTTGCCTAGATTCATACAACTGTCTTAGAGATTTTTCCTTTTTTTTTAAGAGATTGTGTACCACTACTGTATTTCACAGTCAACCATCTTGCCACTTGGGGTTTCCTTCAGTTTGCTAAGATAACTTATTTGACAGGTTTTCATGTGTCACCTAGCTTTCTGCCAAATGTGGTGTTTGGTGTATCCTGCTTGTCACTCACTTCATTTTTAGCAGAGTTTAAGTTATTTTCAAGGAAAAGTGCTGGAAAAGGAAACAGCTGAGGCATTATATAGTCAGCCAGGAAGAGTGGATAGCAGAGTCACTTATCTGTCTCATTCTCCCTACTTAGTTTTGTGACATACATTGCAGAAATGAAGTAAGAATTAAATTACATCTGCATAAACACCAACAAAATGTTGATTTGTGATATTAAATACACGTTTATGATAATAAATCATTGCATTCTCATGGAATACACCATCTGACATAGGATAAGGTAAATTACATGATGGGAGCAGTAGAAGAAATAATTCTATTCAAAATAAGGTTAACATTTTAAGACTGATAGAAGTGTGGAAGCTGAATATCTCTACCTTTAGATGTCGTCTCACATGGTTTCACCTTTCCCTCTTTTTTTCTTTTTTGTTTGCCTTTTTATTTTTTTGGACGGGGGTGGGTTTTGGGGCAGGGGCACTAGTGTCTGGGGCATTCTGATGTGGAGGTTTCTGTTCTTCTTTGGCTTTTAGCTGTAGTCTTGTTGGAGCCTTAAATACTTACCTGTACACAGAGTTCCCTAACTGATCCACACAGAAACAAGATGTAATTCAATTCAACTAGGCAATATCCCTGTATTAACTTTCAGCTACTTTTGTTGATCTTTTCCTCCTTGTTTATCTCTGTGGTTTTTTGCCCCCCCATACCATTCCACAATGCTGCCTCTGTTAGGGCTCACAGGAAAGTACGACAGACCTCCTGGATGCATTGATGCCAAGGAAATGGTTACCTTAGCAACAAAAACAAGGTGAAAGCTCTCAGAATTATTTTTCTAATCAATGTAACTTCTATTCCCAGCCTTAGACAAAGACAAGGTAAAGGCATGGACCCACAAGTTACTGTGTTACCACATTCTCTCATATATCCTGAAAAGCTGTATATCAATGTTACCAGTACAGATTTCAATATTTTAAAAGTATTTTTAATAAGAATTCTCATGTCTGAAAATAGTTTTTAAATTTATTTTAACCACTTTACTACTGAAAAACCAACAAAGCTTATAACAAGTACATTTGTGCAGCACTCTGTTCACATTCTATCCAAACTGCCATGGAAAAGTAGATAACCACAGATAAGGACTGTTTTGTGTTCTATGACTAGGAACTAACACACTTTCTAGCATCAGGATATTTTATAATTTTCAGCACTAGTTATCATGAGTGCTGTTTGTCTAAGGACAAAATAAAAAAAATAAACAAAAAAGATATTTTTCCATTTTACGAGTTTTGGAAGTGGCTATATTCTAAGAACTTACGGGGGAGGTATTCCCATCCTCTGCCTTTCACAAAGACCATTTATGAAAGTTATGAATTTTAAATGTTTCCAAAAGGAGGAAAGATAAAGAAAAATTATTTTGTCAGAGAAACCGTAAGAGTTATGCATAAAACTAGGTTTTCCCCCTAAAATTCTTACTTATATGTGTTTTATAACAGGAAAATGATCCCTAAAAATGACATCTTGTAAACTCACTTACACAAGATGCCATTAGATTATAGCTGCTTTCTCTTCTGCCAAAGATGAATTTGAGAGAAATGCTCATTTACTTCTTCCCTCAAGCTCTGTCAGCATGATATTTCCTCAACTCATTGCTGGGTGTACCTGAGGAAAAGCAGCCTGTTTTCCAGTCAGCAGGTGGAACATTCTTACACATTTTGCTGATTGAATAACAGATGCAAAATGCATAGATTGTTTCTGCATTTCCTTTAAAGAATTTAATCCTCTGATAAAAAGGCTGATCTGATACAGATGCTCTAAACTGCAGTGTTTTATGTGCTGAAATATAGAACGTAGAGATGCCATGTGTGGGTTTGAAGCAAAAGATTCCAAAATACCTTTGAAAAGGGAAAAAGAAAAGTACCATTCACATTCTTCAAAACAAAAAATGAAATCTGGGAACTGAACATTTTAAAAATGAAGATGTAAATCTTAGTTTTTGTCTATATAAAACTCTGCACAAATTTAAATAAAATCAAGAATTTTTACATTATTGAGTAAATTCAAGAAGTATTCTTCCAAATAGGATTCTTAGGTCCTGTTTATTGCACCGGGTTGACATAGAAGATTTTATTAAGGGTTTTAATGCATCTATTCTAGTTAGAATGTATTTTTGGAAGGTATACAGAGACAATATGCCTAAAAAAAATATAAAGTTTGAGTAGCAGTTGCGGAATTCCCTCTTTGCTGCAGAATTTTATTTCTTCCCTAATTTGGATTACAATTCTGTTGTTCAGGTTCCACTCAACGAAATCTGTTTGGGAATGTTATTTTCATCCTCTGCATACTGTAGCATGGAAATCAAGAATATTCTATTAAGAAGTTAGGCAAAGGCTAACACTGCATAACAGTATCAGTATTTGCCCTTGCGAGTAGTTGTGAAATCAGTACACCTCACACACTCATACTGTGAACTAACTGGAATGTCTCAGGATATTTCTGAGGAAATTAACTTTCTTGCTAAGATCACTGTGTTGCGGTAGCGAATCTCCTGGACTTTGCTGCCTGATGTGCGTTGGGCTCACATCCTGAAGGGTTCTCAATGTGATCAGTGGATTCCTTCTGTATTAGATACCCTTTAACACCACATCTAATAGGCTTCAATTATCAATAACCTTGCAGTCTATGGGTCTGGGGCTAATTTAAAGCTAATCTGAAATATATATCCCCGAAATATATCTCAGACTCACTCCTACTGTGCTGCATTCCTTCCTATGTATACACAGCTTCCATTTAACGTCATATGAGAGGGCACATGTTGATTTTGCAGTGCTAAAATCCATACATCTCATAAAGGGCAAAGTATAATCTCACTTCATTTTATTGACACCATCAGACTGTACAAGAAATACTAAAAGAAAAATTAATCAAGCCACACTAAAATTGCCCCGGACGCTGTAATGGCTGTTCATTGCAGTCTTTAGTTTTGTATTGATTGATTTAGATTGATTTCAGTGATCAGGATTGAGACTCTGATTTCAGACTCTAAATTTTGGAAAACTGTTCTGAATATCTTGATCAACTTGTCTGGTTTTTTATCACTCTTAGATTTGTATCTGGCTTTAATAGGACGATACTATGTAATTTTTGTATTGCTATATTAACATCCAGAAGGCCTTAAAGCTTCAATAGGGATGAGACAAAGTAAGTTTAAAATATGACCAAAAGAGATTAAAAGAAAAAGAGGACAGTTGTAAGCACACATAGTTTTAAGAGACTGGGTGTCAATGAACCAGTGAATCAATGCCTAGCCACATTAAAAGACTGTGTGAGGGAATGCATTTAGGCCTGGTGTAAGTACATTAAAAGTCCAACAACACTTTTTCTTAGCTCTCTCTGTGTGATTCTCTGAGAGTTAGAGCTGCTAAATTGGATCAAAGTACAGCCAAACCATTCTTTGTTTGTCCAGGTCTCACAAAGCAATTCTCCAATTTCCTTTACTTATAACTATATGGCCTGGTATTATGAAGCTATTACCCTTACAGAACTCTGATAACATTGCATTTACTATCCCACTTTCAAGGACACAAAAGAAATGCTAACAAAAATAAGATGCTTCAAATTATATATAAACTTTTTGCTCTTGTTGTTAGCAACCTACAAGATTAGTAATTTTTCTATTTTACAGAGGATTTGTTGCTTTGAGGCTTCCATTTTTGTGACTAAAAGCTGACTGAAAAACTATAGAAGCCCATCCATCAAACAGCACAGCTGGTGAAAATCTGATACTTCCAGGGGTCTAAAAATGTCTTCAGATATTCACAGAAAAAGACAAATAGCCAAAATTTTCTACAGGCATACAAGAATATACCTACAGAAAATTCAGACATATAATAATTCTATATAATCCACAAACAGATTATATTCCATGGTGAAAGTGATTTTATTGTTTGGAGGTAAATATGCTTAGATAGAAGCTACAATGTCTTTTTATCAACAATATGGTTTTGAAAAATTTCCTAGCAAAAGGCTGCATTGTTTGTTGTATCTCACATGCATCAGGATAATTCCTTTTCTATAAAGGTGTAGAAATGGCAGGGATTTGTGATCCTGTGAACAAATGTGATTCCTCAAGTTTATTTGTTTTAAATTAAAACCTTCACTAAGAAAATCTACTGTGTTTTACCTTTTGCACTGAGGAACTTGAAAATTATACTGGAAGCATTCATCCAAATTCTGTCATGTAAATTAGAGACCTGTGTGTACCGTATCTGTGACAATCAGGCTATGGTTTTTTTTGGTACTCCCAGATTCACAACATGGAATGTTGTCGATAAAACCCTCTCATTTGTAATGCTTCAAATGAAGCACTGTCAGCAACAAGGCTCATCACAGGTGTGCTTTAAAAAAGATTTGGGATTGTCCTAAATAATTTCTCATTAAAAAAATAAAATAAACAAACAAAACCCCAAATGAAAACAAAATAAACAAAAAATAAAAATTAATCTGAGGCTACATTTTCCCTTTTTTTTTATTTGTTTGGTTTTGGTTGGTTGGTTGGTTTATTTTGTTTTGGGGGACTTTTTATGTTTAGAAGACTGTCTACTTTTGAAAGTAATACATGCTTTTTAAGAGATAATACTGAGTTGTACCAGTAATTGCAGTTGGGCAGTCTCAAGGCTGATTGGCATTGCTTTGTTTCAAATAATTGATTCCTTGTTGAGAAGGTTCCCAAGGGGATATTTTTTCAACTAGTATAGATTTTCAAGGAATGATAATGGTGACATGGAAGATGACATACATACAAGAGTAAGAGAAAAATTCAGACAACTTACTAAGGGACGTGTCGTAAGAGCAACACAGATAACAGGAGAGGAAAAGCACAGAGATGGATTTAGATACCACCTTGCAGATAGCTCCTACTACAGCAAAGAACATTACACAGGAAAATTGGAGCTTATGTTGCCATAGTGAAAGACAGCAGTGATCACGCTAAACATACAGGGCATTATTTTAATCTGCCTTGTTACTTTCATGTAAATAGATCACTGGATCAGGTTAGACAGAGCAGTGGTGTCTTTTCTGAAAATAAAATCCATTCTTCTTGTTCTCTTCAAAAGATAACTCTTTAGGAGAACATAATTACTCTTTGAAAAAGTACTTTTAATTTTTATAGCACATTTATGTCTAAATGTATAATAGCAGTCTGCCAAGCCCTTGTTGAAATTTAATCATGCCAATTGATCACTACATTAGGAACTTTAAGACATTAGGAGCTTTTTATTGGCAGAAATAAAAATAAGAGCTAAATTTCAATAAACAAACTTTCCTTTCCTGCAGAAAGGAGAGGATTTACTTGGATATTATTAAAACTTTTATAATTTTTTTACACCGCAGTCTGTGTGGACCCGCTCTTGGTGGCTCGCTAGATGGCGAGCACAGCCCAGCAGAGCCCAGCCCAGCAGAGCCCAGCCCTGCAGTGAGAGACTTGGTCACACAGGTGGGCAGGGCCTGCTACGAGTCAACATTTATTTGCCTACTTTAGCAACAGTGGCCTGAAATTGGAGTATGCATTTTACAGACAGTAGCTCAGAGTTAAAGTAATCTGGATAGCTTTCCAAGCACAAGGAGCCCTTTTTTTTAATCAAAGTAGCTCTGAGTTTTCACTTAGCTATAAAAGCTGTCTAGATTCTTAGCACTTTGAGTTTACACTCCTGTGCATATAAAGTTATTATTTTCCTCTTGGTCTCATGATGACAACAATTGCAAATGTATTCCTAAATAATAATCTTGATGAGAAACTGTGGAGCTACCCTCAGAACCAGAGTTCAGATAGTACATGAAACTGCTTTGTTTTGCAGGACATTTAATTGTTAAGTGTGTTGTCTTTATAGGTATAGGCTTCAGCTCAGCAAAACACTGACCCATGGACCTAACTGTCTTGCTAAATCAAAAACATGAGAGAAAAAGAGGAGCAACTGAACAGCTGAACAAGGTGTTCTGTTACCCCTCATTGAGTGTGCTTTATCTCTTTCCAATCATGTGGCAAACAGCTACTAAGAAACTTATAGCTAAACAAAGTTTTCATTTTCTGATTGAAAATCTTTGACCAATCTGCTTTCAGCCTAACAGCATGGTACAAATATTTGGGATATGACCTCTCTTAGAGCCTTTTATATCATAGTCAATTGTTTTCATTACATTTTATCTGAAAGTATTTTTGACAGGGTTCACATGAAGCAAACTTACTGGCAAGATATGTGGTTTGGCAGGCCTATGAAGGTCACATCTACATTATTCTGTTAAAAGGCCCAAAACACCTGATACTAATTTCCTTAGCTATCCACACTATCTAAATTTTGGCAGCTGCTACACTGAAGACAAAACCTTTGGGTTGCTTGGTTCCTAAGCATTACAGCCATCTTTCTTCAAGGATTATTGATCAGAATATTCACTATCTGTGCAATATGGTTAGCCTTGAATAGCAGTGAACAGTTACGGTGGAAAAGATAAAAGACATATATGCTCAGGACAAGGTGGAAACAACTGCTTTCATGAGACAGAGGAGATAACTTCTGAGGGTAGAAACAAAAGTGCTGCAAGAGCTGCTCAGCAAATAAATTACTGTATAACATATGCCTCTGAGCTCCCACGAGGAACTATGGCTTACAAGGAAGAGAAGGGGAAGTGAAAAACAGCAGTGAAACAGCTGGCACATGTGCTCACCTGTGGCTGGACATCCTCTTATCACTGTTACATGACCAGGAAGCAGAAAATTTTCTGTGACTAGATCATACCACTGATGCTATGATCAAGCGAAGATCACTACCCAAAGTCAGGGAGCTAGGGTTACAGAAGTTTAGCAACACTGAACTTCCATCTTCAGAGGGGAGTCCCTTGACTCTTATCATCAGATGACCATAGGATGAGAAATCAGAAGTCAGATGTAATCAGACTTCTTTTACCTAGGGCAGTGAGCCATAAGTCTTTGCCTGAAGTTCATACTTTCTCATTAACTAGATGAGGACGAAGAAATTGCACCTCTCTCCTGTTCAGAAATGTATCCTTGAGAGAAGGAGCACAGCTGTTGCCTTTGCCAAAGGCAAGAATCCTGTGGAACAGTTCTGCACTTGGACAAAGGCCAGATAACTCACAAAATATCTTCACAGAAATCCAAAGAAACATTCCCATTGACTACACTACTGTAAAATGTCTGATTATCCTATAAATTCTGTCCACCTCCAAGCATCAAACTTAATTACTGATAAGTGCATCTGGTTACTACCAGAAGGAACATATTACTCTGATGTGTGATGCTGCCTTCTGATTTTGGTATCATGGAATTTGCAGGAAATATTGAACCTTAAGCTTCACTGTTTACTATGGAATTTAAGCAGTTTCAGCTCTAACAGCAAATCTTTCTGTATTTGTTTTCAAACGAATTTATGTTTAGTATATTAAACAACCTAAATTCTTCAACAACTGACTAGAAGCTGGAGTTTTCTGTTATACCAAGAATGCTTAGTAGTCTCATTTGTTCTTCTTAGGAACTGGCAGAAGCTTTCAAGGCAGAGCTCTCAATAGTCTTACAAAAATCAATTTTAAGCTTTTTGCTCAGAGATACTAAGATTAAAAGATTCCAGACTGATGCTAAGCAGTTTGCACAGAGCACATGGAAGCATTGGTGCCTATTTGAAGCTGAGGGCTGATGGAGATTTCTGTTGAGGAATACACTTGTTAGCCTAAATTGGTACATTTGGCACTTACAAAAAGCGTTATACATAAGGGCAAGAGAGAAATGCCTTGAACTTGTTTTTTTTTTTCCTTTTAGTATATTAGCAGGAATGCTCAATTAAAACAAAAGGAGGACTGTTGAGGAATACATCTGGTGAGGGTAGTGGTGCATCTATTTGCAAGCTGCAGATTGAGATGCAGATGAGCTTGGGGTGAGAGCCCGAGACAAGAAGCCGTGAATTTTTAACCTTTTGGTTAACAAATGGCACAAAGAAGGTAGTACCAGCCAGGTAGACGGACACTGGGAGACACAGCAGGAAGTGAGGCCTCAGGAGGAAAAGTGAGACTTGCACCCAGGTAGACTGTGAGGGTATAAAAGCCCAGGGGTTCCTTTGTTGGGAGTCTCTCATCAGAGACACCAGCTCGGGCTGTTCCTGCCTCCGAATCATGTTACTGCACTATGAATAAATGGCTTTATGGAATGAGACATCTCAGACTCTGCTTTGGAAAACCTGGGCTAAAACCAGTCAGGAAACCTGGTCTGACTGTGTGAGTGGGGTGTGCAGGGAGCCAAGAGGGGCACCCATGGGCTCACTGGAGCTGCCCTCTGTGAAACGGCTTCGATCCCAGCAGCAAAAGTCTCTGGCACTGGGAATGACTGCCAGAGCCTCATGAACACTCAGACTGAGAAGTTTCCTTAACGTTTCTATCCCCTTAGTCTGAAGAGTGAATTCTCACTGAAGTCTAACAAAAACTCAGATGTGATTTGTAGTCCCTATTTGTCTTTTATTTCCTTTCAAGTAACAGTATATATATTTTCCTTGGAGGGAAAAGCATCAGAATAACTTAAAAAATGAAAAATTGAAATGGTTTATTTTATTCTTTGAACAAATAGCCTGGTAATGACAATGTATTCCTTTGCAGCAGCCTAAATTTTATCTATTTTTTGCGATTTCTATCATAATTTACATAAAATTCATGCTTAGGCATCATGTCAACCTAAAGAAAATTCTCATAACCCCTTCTTAGTCTAAGGTTACTTGTAGCTTTATGTTCCCATTTCCTTGTCATTAGTATGGATTGCATGGTATTTTTAAGGTCATTGGATTTTCAAATAACTGAAACACCAGACCCATAGCTTTGTAAGTCCTGATGCTTACAAATTTCCATCAGTGATCTGCCTTCTAAGCTGAAGGTCTGGTTGATTATACCCCTAACAGTGCATTTAATCTAAAGTATTCAGATCTCAAATCAAACCAAAATCAAGATGTGTTATTTCCAGAGGAATTGTTCAAATACAGTTTGTTCTGATTTTGTTTCCCTTGGTCTTGGTCAACCCTGGCTATAAAGTCTGTTAGCAGAGTAATCTGACACCCTTCTACTCGTTAAGTACGTGTGGAGGGTTAAGATCCTTTCAAAGGAATTATGAGGATCACCCCAATCTAGCAACACTTGTTCTTCATCGGTAGACAGAAAAATAAAGAGTTAATTTATAGTTTTAATTGGAGTAAGAGAAATTATATCTATTCCAGCAAATGACTAATGAACAAATTCTTAGCCCAAAGCTGAAGATTTCACCAGGAAGGTGGAACCTTTTCTGCACCATGTTACTGGTGCTCAAGACCAGAAATTCTAGTTGGCCATCCCCTAAAACAGATACCCAAAACAGCTTCTCAAAGCCTCAGAATGCAGACCCAGAGTACATATAAAACCCCAACAGAGTAGGCTGTGGTCTTTTTTTGTGTGGTTGGAGGGGAAGGGGACCTATTTCAGAAGAGATATTCAGTCTCAGATATTCCAGGTGGTAATCCTGACCCACTGGGTGTTACTGGCATTTCCAGTATAACCCTTTTTTTCTTTACTTTTTTTTTCCCCTGGAGTTTTTTTTTTCTTTACTTTTTTTCCCCCCTTCGTTTTTCCAAGTCTGGTTTGGTCACATTGAGGTGAATATTCAACAGCTTTCACAAAATATTTGCTCCTCTTCCCATGCTACCTAGGCCCCATAGAAAAAAGATTGATGGAGTGAAGGAAATATGAAGTTGCACTGAAAGTGTTAACATTTCCATTCAAAGGTTGATAGCTAGCAAATAAATGTTATCTACTTGACAGTTAGTCTATGTGAACACATCGGGAGTGTTCAAATACATTTTAGTTTTGTAGCCTTAATCTTTTACAGTTTATTCACCTTCAATATAACCAGTGAAAAAAGACAAGTGATAATGTGAGATGGAAGGCCTAGGCTTATGTTTCCATTATTTTTTTTCTTTTTCTGAATTTCCTAGTTTAACCAAAATTTCTCAGCAAAGAATCAAACCACAAAAATTTTCTTTGTGTTTTGTAATTACACTCTAGCCAGCATTTGAATGTAGAGAAAGTTTTCCAAAATTCTCAATCTTTTTCATATCATATGCTGGAGAAATTATTGATAGGCATCCAGAATAACAAAAAATTTGACTAATAGAACCAACTAGTGTCTAGACTGTTGATTATGACATTAGGCATTATTGTGTGGAGAAAAAATAACAAAAACAGAAGAAAGGAATAATAATAAAAACAAATGAAGTAAATACTTCAGAAGTGGTGGGGAGGCAAGAACTGGTTTTAAATTTTTTCTTAAGATTACAGCTGGTGAAAAATAGTCTTTAATAACTTGAATACATGGTTATTGGCTGGGTTTTTTTCAAATATTTTTTTTTTCCTCTGAGATATAGTCACAGGCCATTTAGGTGACAATCAGATCCAGCTGTAACTGTTCAAGGTGAAGGGATTTATGCTGTAAATTCTGTCTATGAGTCACCTAGGACTCTCGTAAGTTTTTGATCCATAACAGGTGGCTCTCACCTTGGGTGTACATGTTTTAAGAGAAAGGTTAAAATTATACAGGTAGGTGAAATTTTGATTAATTATGACTTTGAACTCAGGTAAAATGCTCTTCCCTATAGGAACTGTTCTAGCAATGATAACCCACCCTCTGTTCTCAAATAAAATACTTCAGTGAAGACTTCAGTCTTTCAGAGAGGTTCTTTCATTTAATTCCTTTCATGACCACCAGTAAGGAATCTTAAAATCAACTTACATCATTTCCTAGAAACAGATTGTTGGACTTTTTGTTCATTTTGTTTGGGGTTTTTTTGGTAAGCCCCTTCAAGACTGTTCTGATATTCCCTGGGATATAGGCATCTTTCTGAGGATCTTAAGGCTAGGTGGGGCTTTATTCAGTGGTTAATTAATAAGTATGATTATCCCATTGGATCCTTCTTGAATAAAGGCAAAATCTCTGATCTAATACACCTTTTACTGAGGCCTTTTCCAAGCCCAGTGTTGTTGCCTTATGGTGACACCCAGTGGAGGAAAGGAACACTCCAGCTTTAAAAATTATTAATTGTCCATATATCTTGGGTTTTGAAATGCAAAGTGCATTGAAGTTGTGTAAACTGCTTTATATAAAACACATATCCTCAAGAAACTCATGTTCTTTGGGATTTGAATTGAAAACAAAAACATGACCAGTGTAACCCCAGGATATTTTTAGTTTCCACTTTTAGTAGTAATAGAGTTTGAACACAGAACAAACTGAAAATTAGCTGCGTCCTCCTCCAAAGATCATGGGAAAGAATAATAGTTTTGTCTAAAACTGTTGTAAATGTAGCAATATTTGGGTTCTACCTGAAAAAGAAGCATACTTAATTTCAGAAATTGAAATTGCTGGCTGAACTAAACCTCTGCAGAAATCTGAATCTCCTGCACAAAAGAAAAAAAAAAGGTAAAAAAGTCCTGATTTCTACTTTCCCTGGTAATTTGAACTGTAGATGTAATCTCTCTTCAGCTGAGACTAGCCAGAGAATTTTTCAAATCCTTCTTTTTATTTTCAAAATCTTCTATTTTCAAGGTGCTTTAGTAAGTCTTCTAATGAGAAATTTTATCTTATTTCATATTCATAAAATGAGAATTTTCCAGTTCTTTATAGGAAACTCTTCTGTCTTTTGTTTAACAAGACCAACGATTTGTGTGAAATCAATGTCATCTTATTGTGGCAGTGAGGGAGAGGCACAACTGCATAAAGTGCTAGTAACTACTATAGCTGTATTTTCTGCTTGTAATTTTAATTGACTGAATTATACATCTTTCTTAGGCTACATTAAGTTTAATTAAACTTCCATTTTCACAAAACAAGCCCAGTAACACCAGCAAAGAATTTCCACTGCTGCTTGCTGTAGCAGTTCCAAAGTCTCTACTCATTTATCTATGTTATAATGAAGCATTTTTTACTTAGCTCAAGCCAGGACTAATTTATTTTTTAATTTAACAGGGAAGACTTTTGGTACATAAAAGCACAATAAACAGTGCTTAAGGTGCTTAAGATGCAAAAAGGTGAGGCACCGATAAGGATTCTGATTAGCAGAGATCCCTCAAACAAGTTATTCTGCTACTTCTCTGATCTCATGATTTCTTTGTCTTGGCAACATCTCTCCTGAATACTGTTGTGAAAATTATTTTTAACTTAACTACCACATTCCAAAAATTCTTCTGTGAGGAATAATGGTTGGTATGACTGTGTAGTCACAAGGGAGTTGAACTGCTAAGAGTTTGTCTAAGAATTACAAGAACAATTACATTGCTTTTGTTGGCCGCGCATGAGGACAGGCTTTGCATTAACTACAGCACATAGCTCTCGCAAACTGTTTTCATACTGCAAAGGTAGTCAGGATTTGAGTACATTAAATAATATGAAACAGATCTAAGCATTAATATGAATGCCTGAAACTACCCCCTTGGAGAAGCTGCTGGCTCTGAGGGTGAGCTGCCTTGCATGACACGGGACACTGAGATGTTTGGCTTGAGAACTGAACAGGTATAACATACACAAGAGGGGAGGCTTAATTTATTTTGTACAGCACTAGGTTTACACAGACACCCTCTCATTATCTGATTCCATGTTGTAAAGAAACTTTCTGTCAGAGAAATGAAGTACTTGATCTTGGGGAAAATATATTTCCACCGTAAGAGATTCTGTTAAAGGGGAAATAAATATTTTTTTCCTTGAAAGACGTAGAAGAGAAAAGGGATAAAATTAGAGATCAAGGAGGTAGTCTCTACTGTCAGAAAGCAGAGCTCCTAGTCTCATTAGTCCTTCAGGACACACCACATGTCTAGAGTCTTCAAAAGCTCTTTTGTAGTGGTTTCCTTGCAGGCTGAGGAGAGAAAGAAAGATGCTACAGAACTCATTCCTTTCCAAGTCTGGCCCTGTATCTGGTTCTGGGATCACCATCTGTAGATCTCACAGCAATATATTTACCTTTGGTAGAGTGTTTTGAAGATAGGTGCTAAGTAAGGTCTGTTTTCTGACAGTTGCATAGTCTTAATTCAGTGGGACCCTGAGGGTTCAGCATGTCTGTAAATCAGGCCATTCTGTTTTTAAATTGCAGTTCTGTCAGAAAGCTGTTTGCACACTTGTAATTCAAAAACTTCTTTCCCAAACCAAAATTATGTTGGGGAACTGGATGAGTCATGGGACTGGGAATTGAATATGAAGCCTTTCATGTCTAGATCACAAGTTCAAATATGCTCTGGGTCATTAAAACTTTGCCATGTACTGATTTTCAGCACTGTAAGATTCAATGCATATAAGAAGGACAGATTTCCGTTCTTGAGGACTATGGCAAAATTGCACCAGGAGGGAAAAAACCTCACACTCAAATAAAGTCCAGCTGCTTTGCCTGTAAAAATGCACCTGTGTGTATGTGTTATTTACCTTTTAAATTTGTTTCCTTATTTTCTCTTTTGTTTCTTTTTTCCAGCAAAGATAAATGAAGCTGTCTTAGGAGCCAGAAATACGTATAGATCCATATCTAAGTTATAATAAAAGATACAACATGAAATTTTTTCAATTTTGTAGACAGTGGGGTGACAAAGCATCAGGGAGCATCTGACCAAAAGAGACCTGACAAACCACAACAGTTGAATTCAGTTAAGGCTGTGTTATTGTTTTCTTATGTATGGGATTTTTTGTGTGGTTGGTTGGGACTTTTTTAAATCTTGGATGAAATAAAAATGAAACAGGAAAGTTGATTAGGAAAGGTATTTATTGCAGTTGTACATAATTTTATATTTTTTAAAATTTATTTACACATTATCAAACCTTGCAGACTATTTTTGTGAAGGTAAATCATTATAAATGCATTTCTTTCAGCTCTCCTTTTCTAAACCACTGAAAAAGGGAATGAAGATCTAAGATGGAGAACAAGAAGTCAAGACACAAAATTTATGATCTCATTCAACTTCAAGACGCTATCAGTCTGGAGGAGAAATTTAATCTTGAACATAAATTGCATTTCCTAAAAAAACATAATCTTGCCTTAAGACACCAAACTCACTGATTACAGAGAATGTCTGTGTTTACACATTTGTACAGACCATGCTGACTGTATTAGTGTCCTAGGAAACAAACTATGTGCAGCATACAGACCTGCTCCAAGCACTAAGCAGAAAAAGAAGAAGAAATTTTGAAATCAGACCCTCTGATCTCTAAATCCTTTCAAATTCCTGAAACACATTAGCTTTACTACTGCATGATGTGTGCGGTAGTATTTCCCCTAATGAAATCTGACTAAAAGTTTAAATGAGTTTAATGCATGAAGTATATAAATAAAGTGTGGCCTTGATTAAATTTAGACTTGATGCATAACTTAAATGGGTAGCACAAGAGCAGCTTCAGTATCATGTGTCCAGGCTATTTTTGGCTACACTTTGTTAAAAAATGAATCAATTTTAACATTCCACATACCTTGCAAAGAAAAGGCAATACAGGGAAGCTGCATGTAAACAATAAGCTACAATTCAATTAAAAAAAACAGATCCTTTTTTCCCTCTTGGTTTTTAAATGTTCTAGAAGAGATTGCTGTGTCAAAGTGGATGATGTAATGTTTCTCCATCCACTTTAAAATAAAGTCTGTCTAGGGCTGTCTATGACATCCAGATGACAAACATCATCCAAGCATCCCTAGAAGTAGTATCAGTATAAGCTTTGTCATATCACCTCACTAATGTGTCTGAACCCTGACCTATTGGAGTCCTTTCATGGGGAAGAAGGTATTTCACCTTCCGTATCCATTAAATCTTTGACTTCTTTCCAGCATCAAAATCCGGTTATACATGAAGTCTTCTGCGACAGCCTCTGAGAAGCTGACAGTCAATTAATGCAATGTTACAATTATTCCAAAGAAGGTGCTGCTTCATTGTTATGCCTGCAGCCTCAGTGGTACCACCACTGCTGATTTGTACTCAGCTAAGTTATGGCACCCAAAATTCCTCCAACAGACAACTTTGTGCCTTAAGAAAATCCATATTGTCAATTCAAATCCACAATTCCCATCTCATTTATTAACTTTATATTTGGGTTATAATCAGCAACAAATTTCCATGAAGGAAAATATCTCAAGGGAAGGAGAGCAGGATTTGCTGGGAAGGGAAGAAAGGTATCCAACACTAACATATATTTTCTGTTAGTCATGCAGGTCTTTGGTGACCCCAGTCATGTATTTGGGAGTCATTTACTACTCTTGCAAAAGTCTTATACCAGGGCTTGTTTTTCTCAGCAAGTTCACTCTGGTCTCCATCAATTATAAGCTCTGTCTGCACACAGAACCCATAAAACTCACTCCAGTTCTGTTTGTCCTGTAGACAAACACTGATTTTCAGTAAGAGACCCACTTCTGAAGTCAGTAGAACTGAACCTGGGAATAGCACTTGCTACTCACTGAGGGGCATGCAAAGATTTACAAAGCAAATGTTATCTGCTGAAAGCAGCATTGCAAATTTTTACCTAATAAGTCCTTGATTATATTCTTTACCCTGCTTAGGATCTTTGCTATAGGGCTTGCACCCTACAGTCAGTGGAGATGCAGAGTAATCCTGTAATGATGCTAGCTTTCACCATTAAGAGAGTGAACTTGTGTGCAGATGGCAGAGGTTGTTCCCAAGCACATGTCATAAAGGCAGCAGATAAAATGGATGATTCTGTATTCTACAATAGTGTCAAGCCAAAACTGCTCAGACAATCCCTTGAGGAGGAAGAATCATATTATACCAGCTTCTGCATTCTTACATTCAGCAGCAAAAGAAAATTATGAAGTGGATTTAGACTTTTTTTCCTTAAAATCTGAAGTACTGTCATCCTATGCACTAATTTCAGTAGGGCACATGAGAAGAAGTACACAAAAAATTGCACAAGCGCACAGGGCTGTCCTTCAAAACTTTTCTTCTTTTCAATAAGAAACAGTTCTTAAAATGAGAAATATTCCTAACTAACACCTTTAGAAACATTCTTCACGTTATAGGTTCATAGTAAAACTTTACCTGAAAAAAAAGTGCATGCCCTAAACAGCTTGATCTTTTTTGCTTCTTTTTTTTTTCTTTCTTTCTTTTTTTTTCTTTAAAGCTCACTTTGGATTCTGCCACTTTTGAAACGATGAACACTGTAAAATTGGATTTGAAACCACAGCATTAAATGCTTAAAATCTGATCCTTCTGTTGGGACCTGGCATAAATTAAGCTGATGTACATTATTTTTAAAGAAAGGAAAAAATATGGGAAGCGGGTTTTGAAGCCTGAAGGCAGAGAACAAAACAAGTTATGCAGGTGATACAAACCATCTTATTTTCATTTTTAAAATAGTTTTCTGCTTCCATATGGTTACTCAGACTGGAAATAATTGTCTAGAAAATACATTTCAATGTGATACCTTAAATGCCTTATATATACGTTTTATGAAATGACAGCAATTTAGCTCTTGACTAAAATGCACGTTTTTTTCCCTCTACATTTGTTTGATTTCTAGCACACAGTGACTTGTAAAATATGCATGTCTTATGCAGATTAACCTGGTGCAAGTAGATTGGTAAATGAATTAGATGAGATATTTAAAAATAATTCTCACGCAACTAAATTAAACACAGGATAAAATTAACTGTGATTTTAATCCAGATTTTAAAAATTTAAACCAAAATGTTTTAAAAATCCCATATGACACAGCTGTAATAATTTTCTTGATGAAATATTTGAAGGTATATTTTTGATTATCAGCAACTGTCTCTGTGAAAAAAATTATTAAATCATTTTCAGAAATTAATATTTAGAACTATCAAAATAGTGAAGAGTAAGGCAGAAACAGGTTGTCTGGAGCTCTTCATCCCTTATTCCAAATTAACCATCTAGTCTACTAAAATTAAGTTAATTCAACAAAGAAAAACCACTTTCTTTACAGATGCTACTCAGATATTCAGGATGATTGTAGAATGTTTCATAAATTCAACATCACAATAGGAGTACAACTTTTCCTTTTTAGAACAGAAGACAGAAAAAGAGATTGTTGATTTACCATCTGCCTTGCAAAAGGACTGTAAAAAAGCACATTCCTCTGCCTAGATCCTCTTGCAACTGTGAATGGCTTAATATTTCCTGGCTATCCCCAGTAAGGCAGTTCCAAACCCCTTCGATGTGCAGGATGCGCTGACTATAGCAAATCCATCACCACAGAAGATGCACATCTCAATCATTCCACCGTGCTCTTTATGGCGATACTTTGTTCACATTTTGAAGACTCAGGCATGCTATAGCCAGTGGAAGCTGTTCACAACCAGAAAGTCTGGAGAAGAGCAAAAAGTAGAACACTCCATGGGGCTGTTACTGTTCAGAGCTCTGTTAGAAACTGAGTAAATCCATAGCCTTTAGGTATCTCAAAAGCCAAAAATAGATAGGAGTACATGTAAGACTAACTATAGGCTGAAAATCTTTCTAACCCATTAGGACAATAGGTGAAACAGATTCAGAATGTCTAAGGATTATGAATTGGGGCATAATGCATCAGTTTTGTATGAAGATGACAGAGCCAGAGATGCTGTTCTAGTTCTCACTGATCCATGTAAAATGGTTTGTGCGCCTAGTCTAGTTTCAATTCCACAGTCAACAGGTTTAGTGGTTTTAGCAGCATTTTTCTGCCCAGGATGTACAAGAACTGAATGAGATTAAGGCAACCTTGGTAGGAAGAGGAAGGAGAGAGAGGAAGATGAGTGAATGTCCAGGGTCAATAACCTGGCAAGTGGTTGGACAGGGTGGAATCACCTCCTCTGTCTGGAGTTGTTGGTTTGACATCAATTTCTTTAAAATATTCTATTTCAATACTGTGGTCTTCAATGAACATTCATATCTATCTATTAAGTTTTATCTCTGCCATCACATGTTTTTACAAAATTCGGACCTGTTTTATACAACAGAAGTCAGAAAATACATTTAGCAAAAAGTTTTCATTTTTTTCTTTTAAAATCAAGGTTAAAAAAAACATTCCCCAAATAATTACCACTTTGCTTGGTTTATATTGCTGTATCTAAACACCAGAATGTAACTGAATTATGTGTGATTTTTAACATTTTGTCCACACTCCCAATAATCACTGAAGTCATTTTTGCCTGCAGTTATTTCTGGTAGTTCTATAACCTATGGGAAGCCAAACAGGTGTGAAAGGCCTTTTGAAATGTTTCTAACTTTCTATCATTAAGAAGTGTTGTGTGTTTTCCTTCCTTACAGAAGAAAATTATCATTGCCTCCAGCCTCCTCTTTTTATTCAAAAACCCTTTGGAGTAACAACAATTTAAAAGACAATTAATAAAATCTAAGAGCATCAATAAATCAAAACAAAAAAGCCCACACTCTGTCTGTGCTGGAAAAAATGTAGAAGATTTGAAATTTCCTATTTTGGCAATCCTATTTTTGATGGTCAAAACTGCAAAGCAATAGAATCATGTTATTGCTGTTGGCTTTGCACATGCCCAACAGCAAAATCTTGCCTCATGGGTAACTGACACTGTATCCTAGAGTTTATTGAACTTAAATAGAAAAATTAGGGTTTGATTAAAAAAAAAAAAAGGGTTTTAAGTCTATTTTTGTCTAACTGCATTCAAACATATAAGCCAAGATGTATACTCATTCTGCAGCATCTCTGTCTGCCTTGCTTTGTCATTTGTCCCTAATGTTCCTTTCTGCTCCCTAGGACCTTCCCTTGCCTGTTTGCAGATCAGTGCAGCTCAAATTCAAGTTAATCATTGTTCACTACATCCGTGAGCAAATGGATAGTGAAAAGCAGCATAAGCCTCTCCTTAGATAGCTTTTATACTCTGAAGGAAACTCCACAGAATGACTTGCCATGCTGCTATTTGTCACATCTTATTACCTTAGCTACACTATGGTAACTTACAGCAAGGACGTGGCTAACAGTAACCACATGTAATGCTACACAGTACCATCTTGTCTGCGAAGGAAATTTAACAAGGCATGGTTTCCAGAGATCAAGACCCTTTTTGTAATTGCAGAATTTAGTGGTTAGAAGACAGAAGTGAGGAGCCTTTAACGCATTAACAATCATCTTGTGTGCTTCAAAGGGTTTGCTGCTACTAACTCTCATGTCCATATATGCAATATGTTTAATACGGCAAATTAACAGTTAAAAGTGGAAGGAAATCTGAAGCCTGATCCTGCTCTTCTACTCATTGAAATCAGTGGGCAAACCTTTGCAACTTTTCTGAAAGAACAGGATCTCTAAGTCTAGCTGATCTGTAAACCCAAAGTAGCCATTGTTGCTTCAGATCTTGGAATCCTGGAGCTAATATGATATGAATCCACTAAAACAACACACGATTCCAAAGTGAGAAGGTTCCTCAGATTAATTAAAATTTATGTTAGCACTAAGGATCATCAGGTCCCTATGCCAGCTATTATTCCATAAATATGTAGCAAAGTTGTGATATTAAGCATCCTAAATAACTAAAGTACCCCCAAACTCTGTCTTCTGAAGTTGTTAATTAATATGAAACTTGGTTTGTTGTTAGAGCCAAAATAAAATCAGAAGGATTATAATTTTTTTAAGTACTGTAACGTTGGCCATACTTTCTGACAGAGTTAAATTATTTTTATTGATTTGTAGAGAGGATTAAAAAGACAGCTCCTAGAGCATGGAAAGACATATATTGAAGCTGATTGGCAGCTTGAGAAGGAAATGACATAAAAACAGTTACTACTAATTTCTATTCACAGTTTCCTGTAGTACACATAATTTTTCCTGGATACAAAAGCAGACTAGTTTTGTTATAAACCTTACGTGTTTTGCGATGCACGAAGTAATGATTTTCACTGCAAACCAGTTTTGTTTTACACATATAAACTATGGAGAGTCTCTCACCAGTAATTGGTCCTGTTTTCAGACTTTATAGTCACTCAGGTTCCTAGAATTCTGTAATATTTTTCTCACCAAAAATAACACAAGGTAAACAACAATACTGCAGATGTGACTTCAAACTTTATATAGAGATACTTCTACTTAATACAGTTCTTACAGCCTTTCTGTGCTGTTCCTTTTAAAATTTCATTTGGTATGACAGGAAATCTCAAAGAGTTAGAGCTTACAAAATGAAATTTTGAAACTAAATCCACAAATCAGGGATTTGAGTTTTCAGAAAACAAAAAAAAATTGAGTTACCAAGTTCTTATGTCACCAGCATTGCCCATACCAGCCTGCGCAGTATTTCCAGAACATGACTGACTCAGTTTCACTCATCTTCTCTCATGGAAATTTTACAGTGTTTTCTGATTTGTAAGAGAACATTTTTTATTTTTCCTTTCTTCCTGCTCAGTTAATCCACATAACTATTGACTACATTAATAATGTGGACATAATTCTCACTTTTTAAAATTTCTCCCTCACCCTGCCTTAGGCAATTCAGAAGGTTATCAACACTTTTGAGTACCTCTTATCCCTCAGCTAATCAGTTTTTAGTTTATTTAAATAACTCATTCAAAGAAAGAGAAACTAAAATAGATCAAAGCTGTACTATGTGAAGGGATATGCTGGTAGGTGAGTAAATGATATGACTGACTTAATGTGCCCAAAATTTCCTTCCTACATATTTAGAAAATTGTTTCTTCCCCTTTTGGACATCAGCTTGTCTTTTGAAGTCATGCTTTATTTGCTTTTTCTTCTCAAGATCATATAATTTAATAGAGGACAGCAGAGAATACTTTAATCTTTGGATTATGTTCCATAATTTATGTTGCATGAGGAGCATATTAGCTTATGTTGTCGTCACTATTTGGTACACTGGGTCTGGTTCTGCCTCATGTGGATTAAAGTTTAGTTTTTAAGTATTTTGGACAACTCTTCACAGACCTCTGGAAGTTTTTCTGGTTTTTAGCTTAACTTTGCAAGAATTCTTAGTTCTTTTGCCCAGAGAACTATCTCCTGTGACACCATTTTGTTATTGTACCAGTTATATCTGGGAGAGAATTAATTTTCTTCACAGCAACACATACAGTGCTATGTTCTGGATTTTTTGTAAACACAATTGACAACACACCACAGTTTCAGGTACTGCTGAGCAATGCTCACACAGCGTCAAGGCCTTTTCTGCTCTTCAAACCACCCCACCAGTGAGGAGGCTGGGGGTGCACAAGGGGTTGGGAGGGGACACAGCCAGGACAGCTGACCATAGGGATATTCAGTCTCACATGATGTTGTGCCTAGCAACAAATTCTAGGAGAAAGAGGAGGGAATTAAAGAATTATGGCATATGCCTTCCCAAGAAACCATTAGGCATAATGGAACCTTGTTTTCCTGTCGATGAAGGTGATGTGTGAATTCCTTATTTTGTTTTACTTGTGGATGCAGCTTTTGCTTTATCTATTAAACTGTCTTTATCTCAACCGATGAATTTTCTCCTTCTGCCCTTCCAATCCTCCCCTGCCTTCCACAGTGGGGCAAGTGAGCGAATGGCTGCATGGAGCTTGTCTGCCTAACAGTGATGACCCACAACAGTTACGCACATTAGATGGTCATGCAAACAAGATAAAAATAAAATAGCTCATGAATGGTATAAGTGCATCTAGCTGAAGCTGATAGTTCTCCCAAGTATATTAAAAGATTCCCTTTATTGCTTTACTGTTACAGATTTTTCAAAAGTGAGAAAACTTGCAAAGTGAAGAAACACAACCAACTGGGCACAGGGCAGAGTCAAGGGCACAGTCTCTGTCATGGAAGACTTGTGTAGTTTATGTACCTGGTATTATCCAAGTACTTTGAACTGAGTCCTCTAAGATAACCAGTGTGGGGATTCTACATACTTTAATAAAGGCGTAATTGCTGTTGCTCCTATGTCACAAAAGGAGACGAAACTTCTCACCACAACTTTGGAACATGTGAAATTCCAGATGAATGTCAATCAATGGCTTAACTTGTAAGAAAAATTTAACTGTGAATTCAGTATGGTCTTCGGAAAACTAATCCTAACTCCACCCTGTCTGCCTGCAATAAGTCAACAGTAGTCCTCTTTATTTAATTCGTTCATCAGCATGTTAACCATTGCAGTATTTACAATAAAAAGGGACTGCTTTTCAAATCATGTCACTGTGCATTACATTCTAAAGTCATACTTTAATTATATTCAGACTCAGATTTCAGGAGAAGATAATGCAAATGAATGGAAGTTGTAGAATATTTTTTAAGGTCACCAAGTTGTTGATTTGAGAAGAAAGCACTTCACCTTTCTGTAACTTCTAGATATTTTATTATTGTTGGGTAAATATCATTTGAAGTATTAGATTGTTAAAAATTTATTTATCCTATTTAGATTGCATGGAAGTACATTTGCAGTAATTCATAGTAGAAGGTACTATATCTGTCAGATTCCATTTCTGTAATAATTAAAGCTTTTCATTGTATTTTTAATATAGGGTAATTGACAGAAATGGAGGAACTGACAAAGCAACAAGGGAAAGAAGTCTGATACCATCAGAAAATTTCAGTAGTCTCAAATCTTATTCCTCTGTAAACTTTAGTGATCTGCTGAAAAAGAATTTTATGTATGAGTAAGTTTGGAGATTAGTTGCTTATTCTGACAGAAGTACAAGTTTAGTACTATCTTGGACATGCACAATACTAAATACTGTATTTTAATAATGACATCAGAAATGATAAATAATGAAGAACGTGTCACAAGCTGTTGCCTAAATAATATGAGCTTGGAAAGACATTTCTGAGATGGAATTTCTCTGGTACTTCATGTTTCTAACTATCTACTAAGTCTGGATATCCAGAGTAGCTAATCTAAGGTCAGGGTTTTTTCGGTTACTTGTCTTGCTTTCATCTAAAGTAAGGTGAACTAATGTCATTAACAAAATGAACTAATTTATAAACCCTCCTAGTTTTGTAGAGTCAAAACTGAGTCTTCCCAACACATGCTGGAATTTTCAGTTAGTATAGCTATTTGAGTTACTGAGAGGAAGCCTTTGAATTGTTCTATGTTACCAAAAACATCATTCCACACTGTATAAACTTCATTCTACACAGTATAAAATTGTTTTCATATACAAATTATTTCTATCAAGGTGGTCAACCTGAGCTTGGAAGAAAGGAAAAAATATCATTGTATGTTTTTATCAGTGTGTTTCTGTGGTATAAATCGTAATAACAGTAGAAAGCTCTTCTTGCATGTATAACTGGACACGGTTTATTTGATAAAGGCAAAACAGAAGTTAAACCCCTCTTATATCCTGTTAATTAGAAACAGGGACATTACAAGAAAGGACAAATTAAGAATTCAAATGAGTGAAAAATCCCAAACAATCCTATGCAGCTTTTGTTTATTCATCAATACTGTAAATAGGAATCTGACACCATCAGTGTTACATTTCACCAGTTATCTGATAAACAAAAACAAGAGACACGTTGGCACACTGGGTAGTCCTGTCAGTCACTGCTAACTAGTACACAAATAGCTCTACGGGATATCCAGACTATTCAGATATACGATTTAATCTGGAGGGAAGGATTTTTTTAATCAATCTTTTAAATAAGTGTTTTTAAAGAAACATTTCAGTCCATTAATCCAGGCCTCAAATTTGAGTCTGAATAGATCACTGAAATTTTTTCTAACCAAATTTTAATAATATACACACACTCATACAATTTCTGTATTGGTTTACCTTTCAGAAGTGTCTTTCCAGGAAAAAGAAGTCTGCAGAAAAAAATCCAGAAGGAGAGAGCAGCCCTTCTACCTATGCTTCTTGGGAGAAAGGAAAAAAAAAAGAAGGAAAGAAAAAGGTAGGCTATTTAGTGATGTGAATGGATCTCAAATCCTGTTACCGAATGGAATTTTTGGGAAAAGGTGTTACATGTAAGATGCCAGCATGTCTGCAGGGTCAGGAAAATAATTATGTTTATTAAATTATTTTCAAAGTTAACCTTGAACTTTCACAGTTCCCTTTTTGCTCTGTATTGTAACCTGCCTTGGTTATTGGATGTTCTTACATCTACTTGCCTTCATCCACTAAACATCTTTTGGTTTTTTTGTTGTTTAATCTTAAGAATTGTATGAGTTATTTAGGGTTTCCCTTCAGTGTTTCTGGATTGTAACAAAGGTCTTTTAAAGGGATTTCTGAATGTGGATTGTGTTTTTTTCAAGAAAAACTTGGAACTCTCAGTAAGAAATTATTCTTAATCTAAATTAAAAACCAAAATTATCCTTAATAATAACTGAATTTAAAAATCAAAATATTTCAGACTCTATAGTTAAGTAAATGCTAGGGAAGAAAAAGAGTAGATTAATTTCAAAACTACACGCTTAATTTACAATTGTCATATTCAGTCACCAAATTGGAAATAAGACATTTTCCACTGAGATTAACATTTTTTCTTTCACTTGTCTTTTTTTTTATTGTATCTTGACACAACTTTCTCTTCACAAAAATTTCCCATTGATGTAATTCAGGCCACAGAAAGAAGAACACAGACTGGCTTATGATGGATTTTTTCAGTTTTTTTACAGATGTATATATGTCATCATCTAACCTTTCAGAGAGCAGGTCCACATGACACAAAACACCAGTAGATGTTTGACATTATCACATTTACCATTTTTAGCGTCTATGCCTCTGTACTTCAGCTAACTATGACTAACTAAATGAAGGAAAGCAATGACCTGAAGTAAAATTCTTCATAAATAGAGCAGAAGGACATGAATATTTCTGTGAGCTTTCTTTATTTAATCTATAAAATCTTATTTAAAACAGAAATTGTATACAATTTTTTATAAAAAATTTAAACCAGCTTTTCTATGAGCTCTGAAGATACAGCACTTTGCATAAATTAAGAAATTTTGCTACAGCAACTTTCCTTATCCTGTCTGAGTGTAATAAAGCTAATGAGCAGTTTTGAGATATGTGGTCATTCATTAAGCATGTATGTTTAATTAAATTTTATTTTCATTGTAACTAAAAAAATGTTAAAATATTATTCTGTATTTTTTCATATCTTCCCACAAAAATTTTAGAAATAACATCATAATTTTAACAATTTTCTCTAAATGTTAAAATACATTTATACAATACTTAATTTATTCCTTTACAGTAACAGAAATACAAAATTTAGCACTTTATAATTACCAAAAGCTTGCTCAGTTTTCTTTGTAGTACAGGATATGGAGTTTACTGAGGATAATAAAACCTTCTTTAAATTGTGTTTCTACAGGTTTATTTCCCCAGGTAGAACTAAATTATTTTTATTTTTCTTTTATATTTTTAAATGAACCAATGTTGTGACTCTTTCTTGAGAAATGGTTAGATAGATAGAAGTAATTAAAATCCCTATCTCTTCTCTGAACATTTACTTTCTCATTAGACCAAAAAAATCAATAATTAGAATTCTATATCTAAATTAGATTACAGTCATCCAATGCTGCATTCTCCTCCATAATGCTGTTAAGTAAGAATAATTATACTAAAAGTCTGCATGCAGATTCCACAGGGCATTATCAAGCCATAGCATATGGTTTTGAGTTTGGGTAGACTATTCGCTTGTTTCAAATTGAAGTGCTATATGGTATGTATTTAGAGCAAATATTACTGCCTAGAGTACAAAACATATCTATCATTTATAGCTAGAAATTGCATGAAGACCCTTTCCATAATATATTTTTTATTATTCTGTAAGAGTGAGTAGTAATTTCACAGTCTAATAAAACAGCAATAGTATTCCTCACATATGTATGACTCAACAATGGTGAACATGTTCTTTTCTTGGCATCAGCTGAAATTAATTTGAAGCTCTCATTAACAAGAACACTACCACAAACCAAATCCATAATGTTAAAAATTGGTTTTCTAGCAAACAAATAGGATTTCTTGCCCAGTCATGATTAATATTCCCAGAGTTTGTTGGTTTTTTTTTTTTTCTTCTGAATGAATTTAATAACTAACCATTGCTCTGGAACTTATTGATTATGTAGGTTTTTCGTAACCAAACTATAAAAAGACAACAAATATTGATTTTAATCAAAGCCACATTTTATCTACTTTTCTATTCTTCAAATTTCAGTAACACACACATTGGAAAGGAATGTGGATGTTTATTGAAACAAGAGGTTTTGTTGCTTTAGTGTTTTCACTTTGAATCTTCTTAATTATTTTTGTATTACAAGCTAAAGTAGGTCAGAGGACAATGTTGGTTGCCCAAGTGAACAAGAGAACAAAAAGAAGCAAAGCATGGATTCTGCACTGTGATCTGACTGTGGCTGATTACTGAGGTCACTGTCAGTGCTGGCCCATGAATCTGTAGAGCACAGCACTAATATTGTTTTCAGTCAGATCAGTTAAATGTCGTACAAGATGATATGTGAGAAAGTGTGAAGGTCAGCAGGGTTTTGGAAGTCAAAGTACTAGATAATAGCTGGGGAGAAGAAAAAAATCCTAGTTAAAATTTTACTAGGAAAGGCCTGGAGACTTGTAGCACAACCAGAGACAGTAAATCCTTCAATTGATTTGGGTCACAGTAGTGCTCTGTGTATAGAAAACATATGCAAACTGTTGTGTCTACATCTCTGTTACATCACACCTTATTTCCTCAACCCAGTTCTTTTAAAACTAACTAGTCAACTTTTGGGTAGATGTATCCTAATTTTGCTTGAGGGGGCAATGAAGGAAAGATCAGAAAAATGTATTGTGAAGTCTTGTATCATAGTTGAAAGGAAAAAGTGCTGATATTTTAACAAAAATGTCTTTTGTCCAGAGTCCTTAGAAGTTGGAGAGCAGTCAGAAGGAAAAAATGGACCTAATTTCTTTATCACCCTCCGAAGACTGAGATGACCTCACTGAAATTAATTCATTGGAATGGTAGAAAACTATGGAGAATAAACCTTGAAAAAGCATTTTTTCTTCAATTTTTCTAGTTAATACTGTAATTTGGGCAGAGTTGTTAATAACAACATGAAAAAAGCTGCTGACATTATCTACTGTCTCCTCAAAAGCTATATTAAGCTTTTTCTCTAGGAACTTGATTCATCTGATGGACATCTATTTCACTGTGCAAATCAGTGAAGACAGACAGGAACAGCTAGGCCAAACTCATTCCATCATAAAGTAGAGGTGTAGTCTCAAATAGGTCAGGCAAACCCTGCCTTACAAGTTCTGGTTTTAGTCTGTTAATTAGTGTGGTGCTTAATATTACTAACTCAGATATAGAAGTCAGCTAAGTGTCCACAGCCGACAACATGTTCTCTTTTAGGAGGCCACAATATTTTTTTGGTGATTTGTATGTATATGAAGGAAATCATTCTTGTTTAGTTTTCTTCTTTAGTCTGCAGTCTGTGCCCAAGAAAAGAGCAAGAGAGACACCAAGGATGATACCTTATGTCAAAGTTGATAATGGAATGGAAAATCCATTCCTGCTTTTTTGAATAAGTTTTCTAGGTAAATCATGTTCCCATATCACAATAGTGTCAACATTCTAAATCTCTATAACTTTGCTGTAGTTTTGCTATTAATTCTTTTTAAATGCTCATAGAAGAACATTTCTATTACTCTTGGAAAGTGGCTTTGGGTTGAAATAGGTAGTCTCCTGCCATGCTTCTCCATACATTTCAAAGGAATTTTTAATTCATCAGCAATGCAGCAGTGAATATTTTGTCCTCTGTTAATTGCCCACATTTTTATAACTACCACATGACTGATTCGACAGATCATCTGCCTCACTGAGGGCTTAGAGGAAATGAGTTATTTAATAAGTTTGCTGCATTCATTTCTGATGTGTAAAAATTTGCTCATTACAAAAGAGAAAGAAAAATATGAACTGAGAATTGCGAAGTCTCATCTTTAAAGTCACATATTGTCTAATTCTGGAACCTACACATTTCAGTATGAGTATCTATCGAACCCTAAATTGTACTTACTGGTACACAAATGTTTTAAAATCCTAAAGTAATGGGTTTTAAGGCAATGAGTTTGAAATATTGTACAAACTTTAATTCGAAGTGCTTGGAATTCATAAGCTAGCTTTACCTTAGCCCTACAAAAAATTCATAATTCAATTAACTTGATTAACCAACTTGATCAACTCAAGCTATGAAGTTCTTTTGGACAGATGTGCTACTTAATTACATTCTGATTTACTATATTAACTTGATGTCACATACTGTAAGAACTGTCTCAAGTTATTTTTTAATTAAACGGAAATATATGCAGACATGAAATTGGTTGTGTAGATCAGATCTGTTTAATTTAACTTCATGGCTTTGTCACATCATTTTCCTTCTTTGAAGCATGCTGAGTATGTGTAGTTTTCCTTCTATAACAGGAGTGATTCGTAATAATAGAGTGAGGGAGATGGCTTTTGGACTGTTTCTTCCCTCAGCTCTGTCTGTCTTCACATCATCACATTTCCAGGAAGAAGAATTGGCTGAAAAATGACTCTGAGTAAGCCCCGCTTAGTGCTTTTTCAGTGTAAAACTTAAAAGTGACATTATGGTATCAGGCAGCTGCCTTTTTTTTTTTGTCTTTTTTTTTCCTCCCCACCAGATGCAAGGGCAATGATATGAAACTGAAAGAAACCACAGCTCAGTCGTCTGCCTTCCACTTAATTTTTCATACAAATTTAAGGTCAGGTTGTGGCCTGGTAACCAGTGAGGTGTATGTAACATTAGAACAGTAATACTCTGAAACTGATTAGGAAGAGAAACCAGGAAGAACGGACAGGAGCCTGCTCTTGGTTAAACTAAAACTAGATTAGCTCTATTACTCTATGAAGTAATGGACCTCTTCAGATTTATACTATTGAAAATGCAGAATCCATCAGTGGATAACAACGACACAGTTATGTTACACTTTCAAGAAAATGATCTTTTATGTTCAAGTGTATGTATTTCACATACTTTACATATTATATATAAGTTGTGTGTATAAAAGACATATCTTCATGTATCAGAGCATCCCAGTATGACATTGGCTGCTGCACATTTCTGACTAGATTATAAAATCATTGCTTATAGTAGAAAACTTGGTATTTACACAAACAAAAGAATCAGTAGAGCAACACTTAAAGAGCTGTCATTGTTTTTTATCTTTATTTGGTAAACAGAACACCTCCTGTCCTTGTTCCTAGTGAAAACATTTACATCTCTCCTATTTAAGAAGATACATATACGTCCGGGCAAAATATTCTTGTGAGGGTTTTTTCAGACTTTTCTGTATTGTTAGAAAAATGTAACAAAATTTACTAAATCTACCTTCTATCTAGTTTTATTGTGGTGCAATAGAGCAAATCTGAGCTTAAGTTGTAGGGGTGTTTATAGGCTGGTGGGGACCCCTCAGCAGTAATATTAAGATTCATGATGCACATTCCAGTGTGAAATGAAAGGCAGTGAAATTTACTTCTTTTTTTTTTTTTAATGTTTGTCTTTTATCCTTGCATCAGACAGGCCAAAATTTCTGCAAATGTGAGAACCATACTCCCATTTTCCAAAAGTCCAGCTGGCAAAATCACCCTTCCAAAGAGTAGTCAATTCTTTGCTATTCTACTACACAGAAAGAAAAAGGGTCCTATTATTCTGCACAGTTTTGATTCATTTTCAAAGCCTATCTCTGAAAAAAGTCTTATGTTTCAGAATTAGTATGAACTGCTTAATGATGATTTCTATCTGATTCTTGAGCAACCAAGGCTGGGGGATATGATTTTAAAATCATTAAATGGGTAAAAAGTGAAATAGTAGATCATATTACAGAAGAAATTTGACATTTTTGATTTCTGTTAAATCAGTTGAGAAAAATGTTCTGGTTAAGGCAGAGAGCATCCAAATAGAAGAATCTCCAATGCAATATTTACTGATTTTTCCACTCGTTCATTGACCATATCGTGAATAATTTTTTTTTTTTACATTGCTGCTTGTTTTGCAATATCATTTAAGGCAAAGGAAACCCTGAAAGGTCAGAGCAGACCTCAAAAAAGGAACTTTGATAATATGCAAGATAAATTTATAACTAAGTAATAGAGTCTTGTATTTATTCTAGCCATACGCAGCAAGGTTCTTTAGACAGACAAAATTTTACAACAAATTTAAAGACAGTGAAAAACATAACCAGCTGACAAAGTACCATGATTTTCTAATGACTTCTCTACATGAGTGTTCTGAAGGCAGAAAACTGCCCGTGTTAGATAACATTCATTCCTCTGTCAATGGTCAAAGCAATAGTGGTTTTATTGCAACCATATTCCCAGCTTGACTTAGCAGAACCTCAACCCTGCTGAAATAATTTTGAATTTTACCATTAATTTCTGTGAGGTTTTCAGTTCCCCCTTTAGGCTTTTAGTACAGTAGGAATGATGTTGACATTCATGAAAGGTGAAGATACCAGTAAAAAAAAGAATAACCCGTACATTGCAGGAATTCAATAAAATAATGCAGCACAGATGAATAGAATAGTTTAAAAAGAGTGAATAATTTCCTGTTTAGATATTAAAGGAAGATCTAGCATTTCCAGCACTTTAAACAATACTGCATATAAACTTTATAAAAGTATAGCACATTCAGCTTGTGAAAGTAGTGTACTTTATGTGAAAATAAAAAAGTGCTGACATGTAATTGCTCACTAATATTTTCAAATAAATTCTTGCTGTTGCACACTTTGTTTCAGTTCTGCTTGATAACTTTCTTGTTCATCACTGAATGTCCAGGAATGTAACCAAAAAGTTGCATCTGTTACTTGTAATTTTCTCAATCAAACTCTGAACTCCTTAATATTTTCAACAATTCTAGTATGTGGTACTTGAGATAATCCTGAACCCAGTATGCTTTCCTGATGGCTAGATCTGCCTGTCACTAGTGTTTGCTTACCAGCAGTATCATATGAATGAGGTGAATTTTCATTGGAAGAAACATATTGAAAACGTGTGTGTATTCTGCTTTGTTACATCTGTGTAAAGTTTCCCCCTCCAATGCAATAGTTTTTACTTTCTTTTAATCTTGCAAAGAAATGTAGAAGTGGAATAGCTGACCCCACGTTCAAAGTCGTTGTCAGAGACAATGAAGTCATAGGCTTCTGTTTTTAATAATGTCTTGCAAAATACAAAGCATCATTAATCATATTCAGAGGATAAAAGACACACAGATTTCCTAGTCTCAAACTTTTCTGAAGCATTGAAGATTTCAGTGTTGTAGATTCACATAGATAACATCCCTCTGCAAAGAAAAGGAAATCAGCAAAGGAAATGTGAAACAAAACCATTTCTATTCCAGTATATAAAAACTGAGACTGTCTTTTATGCAAAACAAAATAGACTAGAATGGCTATTCTGTAACAGCAGTTCAACAACAGATGACATCTGTAAATAGATTTTGTTATTCTCCCTTTTGGGATGGATTCAGATAAACTACACCTAGGAACATAGAAAAGAGTATCTATACAAGAAATGACAGATAATAATCATGCTGTTGCGATATTAACTTCCTTTCTTCCTTCCCAAATCCACTGCCAGTCCTGTGTTTTATTGGGTTTAGATGAATGGCAGAAACAAAATTGGACTACAAATTCCTCTAAATATTACTGTCCTATCCAACTGTCCAGATTTTCATATCAAGCCAAATTCTGCAAAAATCTGGTTACATTAAAATTTGAATCTCTTTTGTCTGGAAATACAGTCTTAGTTCATCTGCACATTAAGACCTCAGGAAAACAATTTTGCTCTAAAAGGAGAGAAATGTAATAGTCCAGTTGAAATTTGGCTCTCTCCAACACAGCATGTGCCAAGCTGGAAAGAAAAAATAGCCATGATGATGTGTTTAAAGATGTTAGTTCAGCAAAGTGTTTGAGAGTAGGCTTCACTCTGGCTTAAGCTTAAACATGTGCTTAAAATTCTATGATGAGTTAGGACTATGTTGGCAATGTGCATGCAAACTGACAATAAGAAACGGAGTGTGTAATGCATGTATAATATATGCTACTCTTGTATTTGTCTGATACGGAAGAAAGAGAAGACTGTAACTCTCCTACAGTTACAGATCATGTTGTCCCAGACTAAGGGAGGAACAATTAGTCTCAATGTTGTCTGCAGGGGGAAATTCAGCCTCTATGAAGGACATGTGAGACTTAACACTGATTTCAGAAGAACCAGGGTTTCACTTTCAGAGTGATACCACTTTTCCCTAGGCTAGATTTATCCAATGAATTGTTTCTCCACACTTCAGGCAGCTAGAGAATGCAGTGTAATGCTTTGCAGAGTAATTGGGTGGAATGGAGAGGGCGGTCACTCGAAGTCATCCACAAAGCAGTGAAATGATCTGTATCAGTTTGAGAAAGATGTAGGGAAAGGCTTCAGAGACATTTCCACAAATTAAATTTTCCTGCCCCATCAGCCAGAAACTGAGACCTCAACACTCTCAGCTCAGCACACGGCACGTCCCATAGACACCAGTGCTCTACAGATTCACTCATTGTTCTCTGTCTATCTAATCCACCTTTTGGGATTGTCTTTATGCATTGAAGTAGTCAATGAACTATATGATCTATTACTAAATCAATTTGTATAATAACATCTTGTCAAGGTACAGTCATTTGATGTAATAGATAAACTGCCAGGTTTGTAAGACATACAAGGCTATATTTGGAAGAAACAGCCAATAACATGTTATCAATAAGATAGTTATACCACTCCTAACAAGAGGGATGAAGTGCAAAAAAACCCTGATCATTGTTCTATCTTATCTACGTAAAATTTTTTTTAACTGAAATACATAGAGATTTTTGGCTCCAACTCTCCCTTCTTACTGAATGCATGAAGATAAAAAACATTTTACAGGGTTACAGCATCAAATTCATTATGATGAGATCTTCATATGTAATCCAGATTCAACTGCAGACTTTGGTTTTTCAATAAAAAGAAATCTGTTTGTGAAAGCTGGGAGCTTGGAATGTTCGTGGATGTATCGAGGAACTGATAACTGGGTGGCTGAAATAGGGATGGGAAATACTTGAAAGTGTAAGACTGCCACTTTGTCTCAAGTGTTTCTTTCTGGAATTTCAAAAAGTTCTTAAGGTATATAATAAATGGTTTCTATGTCAAACTATCATTTTTCATTTGAAAATTGGGAATTTTTGGAGGGAGATGGGGGTCTTGAAGTAGGTTTTTTTTGTTGTTTTTCATTTTTGTTAATTTTGTCCAAAAAAAGGAATATTCTCTTTCCATTTTATCCAAAGTAACATTTTCCTCTTACATTTTTTGACTAATTCACCACACAGGAGGTCATTTCTTTGTATCTTATATTTTTATCCATGATTGCCTTTTTGATTTTATTTGCCTTGTTACCAAAGTGCTCAACATCATTTTAATGTCAAATACAAATTCATATGAAATCATATAAGCTGCCATAACAAGACTGAAATTCATCAATCACTATTTATTTGTCATCACAATTACATCTGTGTGGGCTGAGTAATACACCCCTGTGTGTATGTAAACATGATGGTGTTCTGCATTTGTGTGGACACTCGTATGTGAGGCATTGCACAAACAAGGCCAAAGACTGATGGACATTCTAACTGAAAAAGTGAATATGAACCTGTTTTCTATATTGTTATCCAACTGTGCTGTAAGAAAAATGTTCATTATTCATGGATTGTCCTTAATCAGTGTTTTATTCTTTCCATATTCTGTAGGGATATCTTTGAGTCTTTTAGATGACAAAGACGACAAAAAGACTTCCTGGGTCTCCAGGTTAGATTTAACCCAAATTTGAATTGTGTATTTATTGAGTATAATCAAAGAATAAATGAAGAGGTCATGGCAGGATTTTTTCTTGCTTATCTTTAAATTGCAGCTTTTTTTCATAAAGCTATATTACAGCAGGTCCAAATAATAAGGATAATATTATGGTGTACTCATGAACTCCTTTTCATGAGGGATGAACAATGAGGGATTGTGGAAAGGAGTGAGATCACAGAATCACAGAATCTCATTTCTTCCCTAAGTTGAAATACTATTTCCATTTCATTGTCCACTTCCCAAACACTGAAAGCAACTGGGATTCAGTTCATGAGCAGTATATTCCAATACGTCATAATCTTGTCTAGAATTGACGCAAAAAGCCAATAATTTGTTCATTAGGGATAATACCGGACTTTACTAAGAGAGAAAAAGCAAGGAGCGTGAATATCTCTGAAGTTTCAGAGAAGTTTATCTACTTTTGAGGTTACCTGCACTTCCCTTTTTCACAATTTAAAAAGCATGTTTCTAAACAACTTTCATGTGTGTTTACTGGATATAAATGTGGCAGAGTTGTTTTTTTAACACATGGCACAAAGGTCAGGCTTAGTCCATTACGGTTTTTTTATGGATGCTTGATTACTACTTGCTGATTTCTTTAACCCTGAACCACATAAATCAGTAAATCTTTCTGAGAACTGAACCATTTAGTAATGCAAAGTTGAACATCTGTCTTTAGAAAAACTGTAAATTTATTTTATAAAGAGGTAATTCAGCATAGCTAATAAATGTGATTTCATGCCTTTTACTTTTCAGCTGTTTCTAGGTTCTAGAGTGTAATGAATTAGTAACTCTTGAAACCCATTGTAAGGGAATAGCTACTAAAGGCAAGAGATATTTCTGAATAATAAACTTCTACCTTACAGAAGTATTGATGTATTTTTCTCATGGGGACCAAAAAATTTTTGAGGCTCTGAGTTGTGCTGTACATCATCATGACACTGTTTCCAGCTGGTGTAAATATAAACGTCTGTAGTAACTACAGTGAACCATGTTTCCACAGCTGATATTTAGCTCTACATCTGTGTTTTGAGTATCAGTTCTTTCTATTCCTTTATACCATTAATTACATACCAGATTTCCTAAAGAAAGGTTATAATAAATGAGAAATAAATAGCAAGTGAAAGATCACAACTGAAAGAATTGTCCAGACTTTTATAATCAGTAGAGAGAAACAACCACATTCAAACTGTGAGGCATTTCATTGCAGGGGAGGTACTTGAAACAAGCTGATAAATCCTGATGTGAAATCCTTTTTCATTCTTCAGATGGTAAGAGACAAGAATGACTAGTCCACATCTACACCAGAGCCTGAAATGTGACCAGCTACAGTTAGAAAATGTGAGTTTCTCGGTCTGTGTTGAGAATCCACCACCCTCAGCTCAGTGTTGAAAAAGTAGAACTGTTCGGTGGAAGCAGGGGGAGGAACAAGCAGAATTATTTTTCTTTGCCTCAATCCTCTGGCCTTAACATTCATTTTTTTACTCAGGCTTCTTCTACAAAATGCATTTTAATTTTACGGGTAAATATCCTTTAAACATGAGAAGAGTAATTCTAAACATTATTCTTAGTTTCTTTCTGACACCATTTGTAGGCTACTTTTGATGTATGATGGTATTTCTAAGGAATCTTGTAATTTCTCCTTATATTATTGTAGGTGTCAGTGTTTTGGTCTTGGCTGGGTTAATGCACTTAGCCATGCCTCACAATCTTCAGGAGCATTAACCTGAATTTGCTGCTTTTGTTTTCCCAGAGGTGAGACATCAATTAGATGCATTCTAGTCAGAATAAGAGGATGATTTAAGGCATTAGCACTTCCCTTCCAAAGTGCGAGCACCTGCTGAGTGCTCAGTGGTAAATGTGAAATGGAGAAAAGCGTCAAAATATTTGCTGGGTAGATACTTTGGGTATCTACCTATCCCAGGCTGTCCATTAGGCTTAACTGCGATTAGAGTGTGAGTAGCTATCACTGTCCTTAATTCGCTAAGAAAACATGAATTCTAATTAGCTTCAGGCAAAATTAGAAGTCTCCCCAGAGGGATTCTAGGTCCACGTGGAATTTCCCAGTGGGATACAGCCTGAATATCCTCCAGCCTCATAGCAGGAGATGTTAAAGCCTCATAGCAGGCTGGAGACAGAGCGTTATTGGAAACATCTCCTTTAACCCACTGCTGTGTCTTCAGTACCATAAATAACAGCACATGGAGTCCATTTTTTTATAAATTCTGGGTTTGGCTTGTAAAAAATCCAAAGGATATTTTATGCTAATAGCAACATTATGTGCTCTGTCTTCTCAAGCTTTACTGAGGCCTTACATGGGCAAAATTCCCATAGTCTTGGATAGGTGATTTGCCTTTGAAAACTGGGCAAATTCATTGCTCAAATGACTAATTTAAATTTTCAGATTATCCGTAAAAGCATTCTCACTGCTTTATTCTAAACTGTTTTAAAGGGTGATTATGAACTATTGATGCTTTTTATTTTTAAGCTATTCACCATTTATTTCTTGATTTGGATTGCACAAAGGCATTCTTTGAGGTTTTGTGATATGATTGTTATGCTAATTTGATAGCAGCATTTCTGTTCATTGTCGAGTCCCTACCCTGCTTTCCTGTGCAAAATGCCTTAACAAACAATTTTGAGTTTGAGTCTAGGTTTGTTTTACCAAGGAATGCTGAAATCTGTCATTACCTGTGATTTTAGCTGCAGTGATTAATTATTTAAGGGTTCTCTAAATTTAATGATTCAGCTAATGTAGTATTTTATCCTAGTTTTGAAATTAAACTGTTTCCCCTTTTTTGGTGAGGTCCAGGACTCTTCTCTTAATTTTTAATCTTGAAGCATCAGAGCACAGACCTCAGTGCTGAGGGGTCCATGGTGGGCTCTATGTGTGTATTCAACTTCTTGGGAGCACAGAGAGGGCATAAGGCACTTGCATTCCGCATCCCAAGTCACTTCTGTCTTGGAAGGACAAGGAGGAAGCATGTCAAAGAAGTAACCATGTCAGCAGGACACTGGAAGCAAGCTAAAGAGTGAAGGAGAAGGTGGGAAAGGCAGTGAGCTGTTAGGGAACATGTCTTCTATAAAGATTATACTTTGTGCTATGGCTACTCAATGTTTAATCTATCATCTTCAAAAGAAGTTTCATGCAAAGTCTGCACTCTTCTTAAATGTCAGTTGTTGTAATTTGAGCAAATAATTTAAATCTCCATCTACTCTTCTTAACTATCCTATTAAACTATTTCTGCTCCTCAGTTTCCTCCATAAGCCGTTGTCTTACGTATTCCTCCTAGTTTCACAGACACGGGAGGATGTGATCCTGGCATGGTGAAATGATCTGCTGAATTTTTGCATTCCTCCCATTCTAGTTATATTCTTTGCTTTGGCTCTCTTCAAAACTCGGATGGGTTAATTCTGTCAATACAATTCGTCTTTTAATCTAAGCCAATCACCCACATAATGATCAAAATCTTTCACTTTTAATGTAGGACCTTAGATTAAGTCCTTCCTCATCTCCAGAGGTTCTGGATCACTGAAACTTTGGTCTGATGATAGAATTTGGGAGGTATTTATGAATCTTGTGTCACTTTTATATAATTACTCAGATTTGAAAAAAGGGAACAAGGAAATACAAGGGAAGGTTAGGCAAGGTAAGGCAAGGCAAAGGATGGGAGAATTTTTTCCAACATAATACATACCTGGTAACAAACTGAACTCAATGTCAAAGAGCAAATATGGAGATAAAGCTAAGAATTTATGATCTGTAGTTTTCCAGAACTAGTGTTGGTCTGCAGCTTTTTATCCTAGTCCATGTAACATTTTCAGAAATACTTAGTCCATGAAGAGTGACAGTACTATAAAAATAATAATAATTAATAATAGTAGTAATAGTAATAATAATAATAGTAAAGCTAGAAAACTATATAAGGGAAAAGTTTTAGAAAACCACAAAGAGAGATGAATTAGATAAACTACCAAGCCCCTGCCAAATCTAGTTTATTCTGTCTGATTACTTCACCTGGTAAACAGAAAAAATGTGTTTAAAAAACAAAAACTCAGGGAACTGGTCAATATCTTTTTAGGTCAAGTGCTCTATCAGTTGTCTTTCCAGACACTAAGACAATGCTTTGCCACTGCACATTTCAAAACTGACCAGCAACAATTCTCAATATTTTTTAAGGAAAGATCGATGTTGTACCAGCCAAGGTGAAGGGGAAAATTAATCGTTTTCTTACTACTCTTTCTTTTCGTTTTGTTTTGGACAGAGGCTTTGATGTAACTCAGTGTTTGGAATGCTTAAGGTAGTCCAGGCAGAGATGGATGAATGAGGCAAGCAAAGGTGGATGACAAATGCAATTTATTTCTTGACCACATATGTGGTACATACTTCATTAGGATCAGTCTGGCAGTGTCCCAGGTATCTACTATTCATCAACATATTGCACTGTTGGATGACTGTACTTTTATTTTCATCCTCCTGTTGGTAAAATTAGAGACTGGTCAAATCTGTAAGCAGATTTTCCAGATTTCCAGGTTTTTGTATAATTTAGCAATTGTGCTATGGCAATGAAAAGCTTTT
The DNA here is from genome assembly GCA_013397775.1 of Eulacestoma nigropectus. NCBI lineage: Eukaryota > Metazoa > Chordata > Aves > Passeriformes > Eulacestoma > Eulacestoma nigropectus. Next base: position 198,868 of record VZTE01002252.1, read on the forward strand.
GCAGAATTCTTATAAATATTCACTCAAGTAATGTTTTTAATTTGGTGAACAAGATCACTTGTTTCAAAATGAACAAAGAAAAACTCAGGTATGTTCTGCTGTTGACTAGAAAGAACTGATCCAATTGTCTTGATCGCAATCCAGAAAAAAAAGTGCATCATTTACGCTGAGCCCTCTTTCAAGCCATTCTCAGTCCTTATTTAGGATGCATAACTGCATAGCCTGCCCTTTATGCAAGGTACCCTTACTGTCAGGAATGCAACTGGCTACCGAAGTTCTACAATGGTTCTTTGAGGATCTGCAGAACTTGAGGCAAAATATACAATAAGCTGTAAAGTGACCAGCATCTTTTAAATGTTATGGGAAAACAACAGGATTATGTGCATGAACAACACCAGAAATTAGTTTTTCATGGATGGAAAATACTTCTCCAGAGGAAAGAGAAACTAAATCATATAGAACAAAATACAGTAATTCTGGAATAAGAAGGCATAACCAAATCATTTCCCTACGTGTATTTTTTGTTTGAACTTAATTTATGTTTTGAAGAACTGCCAAAATAGTCCAACTTCTCTCTCCATAAAGTGCTGTGTGATTCTTTTTGGAATGGGTGTGGAAAGGGGAGCCAAATGAGGCATGCTATCAGGTAACATATATAGTTTACAGTGTTTTGAAATCATGGTGCCTTTATCTGACCAATGGAATTTTGCCAAGTGTTGACATTAAAAGCAGGAGGAATTTAAATAAGATTGACTCCTAGCCTGCCAGAGGATGGTTTTTTATGAATTCACCCCAAACCTTCAGCCCCAGTATTTTTCTTGAAAAATATTTTGTCTTCTCTCCATCTAAAACTTTTGCTGATCCACTATACTTGGCACATTAACTTTTTGTGATGATTTTGACAGCCATTAGACTTGGTTAAGCTTACCATGGGGAAAAAACAAAGAAAGGAAAGATGGATATGCTTGACATAGGATAATTTTTTCCCTTTCTTTTATATTACTGATAGCAAGTACCACTTCATTTACCATATATAAGGTATAAGATAAATTTACAGAAAAGAGATTATAACTTTTTTTTTAATAAAATCTGGCCATTCACTTGTTGTTGGATGCTAAGAGCTGCTGTTCCAAGCTATAGTGCTCACATCACTAATAGTCTACACATACTTAATAAAAACGTCTTTTACGAATCTGGATGCAGCAAAATTTTCGTAAGACTTAAGTGACTTCATTATCTATCTAGGAAGTTCACTGTCCATACTAAAATCTGAAGAACTTGTTTATCACTTGACACAAAAATCTAGAGTTGTGATAAATAGAAATTCCTTAGGTTCTATCAGCTACCTACTGGCCTTTCACAGATTTGCATTTCTTTTTCTGTTGTCTATTTCTTTTGTCCTTGCAGTTTTTGGATAAAACTGTGACATAAGTTCCAAAAACTAGAGAGATGAAAAGCATCATACTCATGAAAAACTATTGCAGAGCATCCCAGAAGACAATGTTTTTCATAAGTCTCACATTTTTTCATATGTCATAAACAAACTCTGAAAATCCTAGATTAAAGGAAAGAGTAAATGAAAAGGTCTCCAAGGTGACATGAGGTTTATTTGTGGAGTCTCAAAATGCAGCAAATCAAATTATAAGCTCTTTAACATAATCTTTGATCAGAAGCATGAAACCCTATCATGGGAGCTCTGGGCTGATGAGTACAGCACATGCTCATCACGCTCACCAGCTTGTGAAGAAACAAGGAAATTGATGTAACACACAGAAGGGAAAAGGAAAAACTGGAAAGGTAGCTGGAGCACATCTTAAGTTCAGCACACGAATATCATTTCTGTTTCTTGTGTTCAGAGTTCTCTCCATTCTGAATCCACAGATCAGATTCTGATTACTGTTACTAACACAGATTTGTTGTTAAGTATGTCTGAACTTTCCCTGGCTTTGGAAGGAGAACTTGAGCCTGAAAGACCAGTCAGTATATTTGGCTCTTAGTTTTCAAGTTTGTCACACAGGAAGAGACCTCTTGTGGCCGGCACAGGAACCACCATGCAGCAAGAACCTTACAACTAGAAAAAATGGATTTTAACCAAGCCAAATACAAAAGGAAATAAGGCGGAAGTAAGGAAAACAGTTTAAAAAAATTCACAGTATTTTAATAATATATCTTTTTTTAACAATGGAATGCAGTGCAATAAAAATAAGCAATAATTAGGTGAAAATCTGGGGCGAGGGGAAGGGGGAGGTAAGAGCAAATTTGGTGAAAACTAAAGTTTCTATTGAATTAACTACAAGGCCCCATAGCCAGATTTAACAATTTTGTGTTCCCTAGTCATTGCTAGTGGGTTTGGGATACAGTGCTGTAGTCAACAAATTCTAAAGGGGGCTTTATGCAAGAGCTGGGCTGGTAATCCCTCCACAGCAGCCATTCTGAATGCATATAGTACAAGGCATCTCTTGTGTATTAAGCTGATGACATGGAACACATAAAACAAGATAAGACCAAGCAAGCAAAACCAGTTTGAACACGGCAATCTGTTGCTTGTGGCCTGATTTCAAACTGCCTTATTCAAATAAACAAATCACATTTTAAACATCATCAGTGGAGGAAAGAATCAAATATACCCTGAAACACAGTGAAGAATAAAATACAGTACAACATGCCCAATTATTTCGAAAGCCATCATTGTCATCTAGAAGAAGATAGACTATTGTGTATGTGTGTGTCTAAAATTGGTGCTGATGATACCAGTTTTATGTTATTCACTGAAAAAATAACCATCTTGGCCAATTTCTATTAAAACAAATTCCTCCATCTTTAAAGAAATGCCCTTGGCAACAGAAGTTCTGAGTAACTAGGAATTCCACAGTTTAGCCAACTAAGAGCTTTTCTTAGAGAAACCATGGTTTATAATGCATTTCTCAGCAATGTCACTTGTAAATTTAGATGGAAGCCAGAAAGTATGAATGAGATCTTAGAATAGGCAGTACTCTTTGAGGTTAGAGAGATTTTCCTGAAGAGGCAGGTTTATGCATTTTTCGAAACTTAATATTCTAGAGAAAAACACAGACTGAGTGATGACTTTGATGTGAAACATTTCCCTCTTCCCTAGCATATTACTTCACCCTGGCTTAGCGAGATGCTTGGTCTTTAAAGTACTCCCATTGAAACTATTTTGCCCTCATTAAATATTCATTAACTGGTTTTTGGAGAACTCCATGACACATAGCAGACATATTCACTGCTCTGAACCACATAGTGTTAGACCACGAACATTAACGAATGTGCTACATCTCAGGTGGGTGTTTACGGGCTTTCTGTCCCCTTCCTTACTTCGGGAATTCTCTCTTTTAAGATGTCTTCAGGTAGAACAAACAAACAAACACACAACAAAAAAAACCTAAACACAAAAAACCAACCAACCAATCAACCCAACAACAACAAGCCACAAAATACCTATGGTTAAAACCTCAGAATATTTCTGTCATTCTTTTCCAGCCAACTGCAGCAAATGCAATCCAAGTTCATTCCTTATTCTAGGGAAGAGTGGCAAAAAATTAGAAAGTGTATTATTCCATCCTTTTGATGATTTTTCAGCAGCTCCTGTCATTCCAATTATTTTCAGATAAAGACAATAAGATAATGGCTGGTTTATGCATAATAGTCAATTTCATGCCTTTCTCATCTTTCCACTACTGTAGGAAGCTGCAGAAGGGTATTGATTTCTGAGTTTTGGTTCTAGTCTATCCAGATTTGATAGGAGTGCTCCTCCTATTTCATAAGAACTGTCTTCTAGAGCAGGCCCACCAGGACATATAGGTAGCAGAAACTCTGTATCATGACTCCTGGTGTATCTCTGTGTTCATGATCACCACTGTGTTGGAAAGGCTGCAGATGTTCTGCAAACAACCAGCAGCAGTAACACAGGCAACCAAAGTCTGCCAGGGCAACAAAACAACTGAGTTAGACTTCAAGTACCTGAAATTTGGACTTATGGAACTAAACTGTGAAATTGTTGCCTTTGCTCTTTTATGGCTGTAGCTGCTGCATTACTTACTCACTTTAGAAATTAGTACCCTGAATCTGCAATCAGGGTGTCCAGGTATTACTGGAATATAAATAAATCCCAGTTACTTGGGGGTATAAAAATTCTCAAAGAAGGTAGCCAAAATGCAGTCATTTTAAATAGTGCTCTGCCAGTCTTGTGGGCGTTTTTCAGTGGTTTAGGGTGGTTTCTCTCTCTCGTGGCTGATGAGTTTCTTAAAGGCAATAAGAAGAAAAGTTATGTGGCTGTGATAAGCATTTCCATACTCTGACTGTGGACTAGGCAGTGTGTCTCACTGTAACAAAAAGCAAAGAACAAACCCTTTAAAAAATGAGATTACAAGTGATGTCTTGCTCTGGGAAAATAAACACTAAATAAAGCTTTTGGAGATATTTTCCATGAAGTTATTGTGGATAATTATCAACACCCTTAAGAGAGCCGAAATATAAAATCTTGGAAAGGTGCATATATTTCATGTTACAAAACGTACTTTGATGTCTCAGTAGGAAATACAATTAACATAACTCAACTTATGAATCATCTTTCAAGTTGTTTATACTTATTTCTTCCTACTCTTTTTCCCCCTTTAATTATTTATTCAATATTCCCCCAGAGAAGTAGATGAGGGGGAAAGAATTATTTATATAATGGAAACCACATAGTGCATAATGAAACATTTCATAAATAGCATACACACTCTTGTCCTTCATAAGTGTTCACAAAGAATGGTTTTATCCTCCATGAGGCAGGTTTATCCAAAGTAAACAATGTCCTTCTAGAGGAGTGTTATGTTGACATGTTTGTGAAAAATGCATGCAGTATGCAAGAGAGACATTGCCCTGGATTACAACTAAAAACCAATAAGGATGGATATTTTTACAAGAGATGGGGGAAATGGTTGCATTGAGGATATAATTCACAGTAAGCTTATTAAATGGAAATCTTTATCTTTGGGAAAAAAATACAACATGTTGCTATTAATCTTTATTTAAAAGGGGGTACTATAATAGCATTATGATAAGTGAACTGTTTGACTTCATTGTAGAACCAGTTGGGAATTTTTCGAAGAAATATTTTTTTATATCCCTGCTTCTCACTGAGAACTAAATCACATAATACTACACAGCACTTCACTCTGTCATGTGGGTGAATCTGTAAAATCTCTTCATCTCATTTCTCTAATAATACCCTTTTATTCCACAGTGGCTCACTTGCCCAGCAGTCATGTTCAGTGTGTTTGGAAGCAATTTCTTACCTAGGAGGTAAATTTTTTCTCAGGATAATTATTTCTCTGTAATTATTAAGTGTAAAATCTTTGAGGAAAGCAGTAATTCTATCTGAAAAGCCGTAAGTTAAGAATTGAGGAGACCTTTTCACGTTTAAAAAATTCATCTTTGGAATGAAAATGCTTCACAGAATTGTGTTAATTTTGTAGAAAATACTTATCAAAATCAAGCAAAATATAAAAATAGTTTTGTCAAAATAGTCTACACTTTTTTCAGGACCATTTTTTTTCTGTTTGAGTGATCTTCATGTTGAAACTTTATATCTTGCAATGGAACATGCAAGAAAAATCCAAATAAAATGTTTTGACCAAACAAGAACAAAACTTACCCTATCCTAGCCATTTTACTTGTGGAGTATATAGAACCACCGAGAGTTTGTTCTTAGAACAGTCATCATTTGCCAAATGGTGTTTTCATTCTCTTGCAAGCATTCAGTAAGGTGTATATGCATATGCATTTCTGTTATAGATATGTACTCATAACCATTTAACTGTGATTTTTTTTTTCAAAAATGTAAATTTGTTGTAAATTATATGAAGAAACTAGATGAGGCTATATTTGATTTTTCTCTCATGGCTTGAAGAAATGTCCATTAAAAATTGTGTTTTCATATTCAGTTCCCAAATGGAGGTAAATACATTAATGAAATCATATTAAGAAATTACTGAGTTTTTGTCAGGCTTTTGAAAAATAATTCCCTGGTTTCAAATTTTTGCTTTCCGTACTCTTTTTTGAAAGGATTATATTTTCACCACTTACAAGATTATCTTGTTTGACGGACAAAAAAAATCAGGAACTCTTACTAGCAACCTAGACAGAAACTGGGCATTTAAATACCTCTGAATGGAAGCGACTTCACAAACAGGACTTCACAAATCTGTATTTTGTACCTTGTTTTCTGCCGTTACCCATAGGCAGTGAACACATGTTTACAACTCCTGGTTCTGGTGCAGTCCTCAGCTAACAGCAACACTCCATGCTGGAAAAAAGTCAGTTGTGAAGTCATTGCCCTCACTTGCACACTAGAATTCCCCTGAAATGCCTTTTCTGAACTTGCTGTCTAGCAAACAGCCACAGAGTAGTCCAAAATATGAGTGATCTGGAAAATCAGGCATCCTGGGTTGTGATTTGTATCATTTGATTCAATGATTTGTATGCTACAATTGTTAATTTATTTCTAGGCTAAAGTTCTGATCAGACAGTCTCTTAAAATTAGCATGCAAAAATTTTATCAGTTTATTATGCCACCAATTTTCTATTCCCTAGAATTGGTGTTTAGTCCATTATTTAAGAACTTTACCCATCTTTGAGAAAACCTAGATATTTGGAAATGCCAAGCCTTTTATTAGATACTATATTGTTCACACATAGGTTGTTGTTCAAACATAGGTTGTCTTTCTATTTTGTTTTTTTCCTGGAACTATAAATATTCAGAAAGTTTATGGTGGAAGATCTCTTGAGACAGGTAAGCAATACACTTCATGAGATGCATTGGCATAGTTCAAATGAAGAGAAACAAATGTCCTGAGGAGAAACGTTTGGAATGGGATCAGAATCCAACCACAGTTTGTTGTAAACAGTTTGTTGTTTGGAACAAACTCTAAATTAGGATGGGATTTATGATTTATCATGATATAAATTACTATAATTTACTGTCAGAGTACAAACCTGAGCAAAAAAGAGTAAATGTACATAATTATAAAATTAGAAAATATGATGAACCCCCAAAGCGATGGAATAAAAGTGTTTGGGTTTTTTAACCTAGTCTCTTCACTGAATACAGCATCAGACTTGTTCCTTCATGCGGTTCACAATAGAAAAGGATTGCACCAAAAAATACATTCACAATGGTTTCTTCTTTGTTTCATGCACAAAAAAGCTAAGATTCCTCTAAGGAATTAAAGACATGAGAAGCCATCTGTTAGACAGAAACCCTTATGGTGCCATCCACATGGGGAATAAATTCTACTTGACACAAATAACCATAAAGCTGTTGTAATTAGCAAAACCTTTAGTCAAATTAAAAAGTGAAGACCTTCACTTACTAGATTATATTTTTACAAGATGCAATTTAGTATAATTTTGTATGACATTGCATAAGGCTTTGACTTCAATAATGCTTCTGATTTTAATTCTTTTCATTGAAAACCAACATCACTAGGTTTATTTAAAAAAAATAAAGATTCAAATACCTCAGTTTAAAGTTAGTTTGCTGAATTCTTTTGGAGTTTAATATGTCCTTCAACCATACTTTAGAAAGATATGATATAATGCTAATATCCAATGAATGAAACTTCAAGAAATGACGACTGAGTGTACCATGTTGGATGTACTACCCCACGGACATCACTTTTCATATTTTGTTATTTCAAAATGTAAGGGTTTTTAGAAGAACCAAGTCTTTCCCAAGTTAAGTGTGTTTCCTTAACAATTTTGTGTAGCCACCTGGGAGAGAAAGACTCAAAAATTAGCTTCAGTTTTTTTCTTTTTCAAATAGAAAGTCTACCCAAATTTAAAAAAAAAAAAATCAAAGTACTATTATGAAGTGTTGTCATAATGGTTTTCATTCACAGCCAAATGCCCTTTCAAGCTTTGTTTATTACTTTTAAAATCTCCCAAATTGATTGTTTGCTTGTGTGCATACGTAGGAATTTCTGTATATATTTTGGAGGTGTTTTCTGCAGGGGAAGGTTAAATGTTTCCAACATTTTCATGAACTACCATCAGATGTCTTCCAGATCACTTTGGGTTCCCAGAGCACAGATTGAGGAATACTGTGTAAAAGGAGACATTTCCTTTTCCCATTGACTGTGGAGGGATTCTGAGGGGATTTGGCACCCCAGGCTAAGGTTAACCTTTGTGAACACCATCTGTAGTTTAATTTTAGACACACATTTTGGGGGATGGTGTTGTGATCACAAATTATTAACTTGCATGGGTAGGCAGTCCTTGAGCAAACAGAGCTCATTCTAAGAAATACAGCACAGGGGGCCAGTAAAAGCTGTTATACACACTTGCACCATTATTAAGACCTTATTGAGGTCTTCGTGAGACCACAGATAAAAGTGGCAGAGATGATTGACTAAGGCTGGGCAATTACTACATTTTCTCTGTGGATATAAGAAGCACTGTTTAGTCTGTGTTCTTGAACCTCTTACAATTCGCTTCTGGGGACTCCTTGGATGTCTCAAGATCTTTGGGAGGGCCTATACCAGGGACCTTGGCTGTGAACAGAACTACACTTTAGCAAATGAATTGTCATGCTTCTGATAAAAAAAGCGGCATCATAATGACTACTTTACAGTAGTTGTGTCTGGTGTTTCCCAGAGATAGGGATATTGTAAGGCTGTAATTATGGCTTTTAGGAGCTTAAAATAATTTTCCAGAAAGCTTCCATCTACTGTGTTTGTGCTAGCTTTCAAATCAGAAGGATGAGCAACTAAACCAAATACATCTGAAAAAATAAAAGCCACCAGCCCAAATCTTCCTGCTCTTTTCACAGGTTGCTCTAGGAGAGCTACAAAAGCACAATAGCAGAGCTGGAATTGTATTCAGCTCAGTAAAAGTGTCACAAACCACCAATTATTGTATTAAAATTCAATATCATTTGAAGAAGGAAGTAAAAATTTTAAATTAGGTCTGAGAAGAGGTAAAATTCGCTATTCACAGGGGACTTTTCTGCATGAAAGGAAGGTTATACTCCTTTTACACATGGAATGGGTTTATTGTTTATTGGAATGTGTAACCAAAAGAGAGAACCACTTAAAAACCCAGCATGATATGAATAAGTGGTCAACAGTTGGCATGTATAACATATTTAATTTTTCTTTCAACATTTCCCCCTTCCTTCCACCCCAGATTTTTATGCGAAGTTCTGAAGCGCTCAAACAGTTACTCTGCTGTTTCAAATTCTCACTTCATCTAGTCAGTAGCCAAAAAGCATGATGTGAACTACCAATATGAAAATTTCAAATAAAACAATGGGTTTGGACCATGTTTCCATGTCTATTAGAGCACTAGAGCTAAAATGCATTTTTGTAAGTATTTGTGACAGAGAAGCTTGTATTTTCTTAGGTAGTCTAGTGTGCCATGTGCAAAGATCTATATATCATCTACATCACAAAACATTTAAAAAATTAATACTTCCTGTGTATGAATGCACAAATGATATTAATCCTTAACTGACTATATCCATACGTGCATACGTGAGCATGTAGCCGACATACAGGATAATATAACAACATGATGTATGGTATACAAATCAGACTATTTTTATATTAATGGGCTTGACATATTCAAAGTTGTTTAAAGGGAAAAGGAAGGTAAAAAACTTTCATTAGTTGCAGAAGAACTAACCCTGAAGATATGTCAGGAGGATAGGTATGAAGTGTTGAAATGTAACTCTGCCAGAGTTTATCAGGGTTCAAATCCTGAGCTACAAAAACAGAAGGAAGAGACAAGCCCACCTGGGCTTCAAGATTCTTAACCAAAAACACTGCATTGCTGAAGCTTAGAAAGATGGAGTCATCCTCTATAACTCACTAAGGAAATACCATGTTTGAAGTGATAGTGGACATTAAAGCAGGTAAAAGAAGAAAAAAACAAATGCGATCTTTTGAACTTTTCAGCAAAATACCTGATTGCTGCTAGGCTGCTCTTTCTTCTCATAATGACTTCTGTTTTTCGAGGCTGCCTCATCTCTACCCTGTCCAGCTAACATGTCAGAGGGAAGACAGATGGAGCAGGTTATCAGTGGCCAGTATGGTCAACATAACATACTCTTTGTATGCATCATCTGACACTATGTTTTTGGATTTCTCTGAAATCGGGACATGTGCTATACCATAGTTTCAAGACACATCCTGTGGGAAAAGTCATTAAATAACCAGAAACCAAATCACTATTACTTAAACTATCCCAGATTATCTAAAATTTCTAAAATACAAAACAAAACAACCCAGAGTAAATCATAGCTATTAGCTATATATTAGCTAATGTATATGATTGTAATATAAGTACCAATGGCATATCTGAAGGGTTTCTGAGCAATTAAAAGAACGGAAAGTTTTATTGTGAGATGATGGCAAGAAGGAAAGTGCTATCATTGTGACTCAGCTCTTAGGGAGTCTGAAACCCTGAAACCAAAGGAAAATGGCAAGTCAGCCTGTAATATTACTGCCGTAATTGCTTTTATATGTACCAAAGCCACATGCTGTTCCATTGACATTATATCATACTCGAAGGTGTTTCATTAGAGTATAAGAGCTTCCATCTATGAGACACTGTTTTCCTAGTTTTAAACACGTGTGCAATGTTTACTTGCATGAGTAGGCTTACTGGTCTTCTTGGTACAATTCATACAGGCCAGGATGGGGTCTTGAGCAGTGATGTTTTCTCTTGTGGGTATCTTTTAAGTATATTTTATGCATGCTGTAACAATTCCCATTTCCACACCATTTTCTTCATGTATTTAAAACAAAGGAGCAAAGACATGATTGGTTTTGTTTGTTTCAGGTAGGAGAAAATATTTTATTTGAATGACGGAAAAAAACCCCAGATTTCTGCCCAGCTTTTCCTCAGTTAGTGTCATTTTGGTTCATATTTGCACATTTAAACTCTATCAATAAACAGATGAAGAAAAGCAATGATTAAGTATTTGTGAAACATAAAGCAGACATTTAAAGGAGAGTCATTAAAGACAAAGACAATTAGTCAGACTGCAAAAACAAAACACTGAGATATGTATGTCTAGCCTAGATACACACAGTAGCTGCAGTCTGGAAGTATTTATCCTTGGATTACTTTTTATCTATTAATAACATTTGAAAAATTATTCTTATCCCAAGTTATTTTCATGAGGCAAATGTGAAAATGTAAAAACTTGCACAGAGTCTCAAATGCAAATAGGAACTATGGATTGTACTTGAAGAACCCTCCATATGTTGCAGACTCTGGAATAAGGTAGTTCCTAAGGAATAATATTACTTAAAATTAAGGAATAATTCCTCTTGTCCATTCTAAACAATAGATGAACTGTGGAATTGTTTTATTTTATTTGCTGAGACTAGCTTTATGTAGAGATGAAGGGCATTTTAAAAGAACAATTACATGAACAGAATAACCTAAAATGATGTGCCCTAAAAAGACATTCATAGCTCGATCCAAAGCCCACGAAAAACAACTAGCGTCCCCTCACTCATCTGATTGCATCTTGAATCAGAGCCCCAGCCAAAAGAAGTGCAAAATCATGCAGAGCTGACTGCTAGTAGACTATTTTCTTTTCCCTGAATCACATGAAACTGCATGATTAGATTGACAGTGAGAGTATAGTAATGAGTGGTGAGGGAGAAAATCCCAGAAGAGTATATAATGTGGCAAGCCACGTTCTTTAAAAGATCAAAACCAAAGGAAAGTGCATAAATCATGAGGCAGACTCAGTTTCAGCTCTGACTGTTAATGCAGGTTTTATTGCAACTCTTTTCTGTGACTTTCAATAAAAAAATAGCATCTGCTGAATTATCAGCAGTATTTGATACATACACTGGCCCCAATACAGAGCACCTTCTGAAAGAAATGTGATCACCCCTGAGCAATTTCAACTATTGAATCTTTTACTGCATTTTAAGAGAAAAATATGTTCTATATAATTCAATCATTTCCCCACTTCTTTCTTTTCCCTTTTTTTCCTTTTTTTGTCTCCTTTAGTGTCAGAGTTTAAAATGTTATTAATTCCTAAATCAAAAGCATACATATTGTTCATAAGATAGGACACATAAGAGGAAACCTGCAGATGCAGAACAGTAGCAGCACGAAATATATAGCTTTTGCATTAATATTGAGATTTTAGCTGCTTAACCAGCTTCTATAAACCTATTTCTCGATGCAATAATGAAAATGAAGTAGAGATGTGTGCCTTTCAACATCTTTGAGAGAGGGAAAGTATTCTGTTAACCTAAGTATGTTTCCAATCTATTTTTCTGGCAAATTGTCCTCTGCTTTGGCATGTGTAGCCTCCGTAGAAAGATACTTTCTTTTTCCTGTGTGAGCAACTAGACCAGAACAGAATATCATCTCTATGGGGATTCTTTGGTGCTTCTTGAGGAACAGACCATAGAAACACATACTCACCATAGACAGAGTTGACCTGCCAGCACCATGGGAGTCACAGAAAAGCACTGTAAGTCCTCAAGTAGTCCTTCAGCTTTTTGCTATATGTGGTCAGCTGTCAGCTTCTCAACAGTGCTCCAACTAAGGAGCAGGACCAGCAGCAGAGTGAATTTGATGGCAAGCCCAATGAAATGAAGGGTAAACATTTCTATCATTTTTGGACCCCATTAGAGATGTAACATTACTAAATCCTGAGGAAGCAAGTAGTTGTGTGGAGTATTTGAGAAACCTGGTGTAGTGGAAGGTGTCCCTGCCTGTATCAGGGGGGTTGGAACTGGATGATCTTTAAGGTTCCTTCCAAACCAAACCTTTCTATGACTCTATGATTTACAAATGGACTTATTAAAGATACATAGGTAAATCTCTCCAAACATAAATCTCTAGCTGTAATAAATAACCATTAATGAAACCTTTTGAAAAAATTTCCTTTTCTAGCAGCTTTGAGGTTTTTTTATGTGTAGATTAGTGTGTAAAACTAAATAGAAGGCTAGGACAGGTAAGAGAGTTAAGAGAGGGCTGAGAGCCAGCAAGGCTGTTTTGCTGATTTATCGAGGGAATCATGGAAGCTAACAACAGCCAGCAGGAAAATAGATGCACAAAACAATTCAGTAGTGAAAGCTACCTCAGATGTAACTGTTTTTCTTCAATGAGCAGGATAGGTTTAATACAACATTTACAAACCAGAAGGCTAGAGTTTACAGCTGTAATAAATGACACTTTGAAATAATATGTACTGGTGAGACAAACATGAGTTTGTCCAGTAACTCTGCTCTCACTGCTGCAGCCCAGATTAAACCATGTTATTGTTACAGGATGATTTAGCCTTCCTGATCTGGAGAGCTGTTACCGATTTTCATTCAAAGAAGTGGCTAGGAGAAAGACACAGGTGGAAGATTGCTTAAGAGAAGTGAACAGTGTGAGCCAAGTGTTTTTAGCAGAAAATAGTCAGTGTACACACTGTTTGTAGCTGAGGTTTGAACTTGGATAGAAAATTATAGCTATACGCTCTGAAATAAAGAATGAAATAAAGTGTTGCACAGCTTAAACACCTGGTTTTTGGCTTGAAAATGGACCTTAACAATAAACATTTTTCAAAGGGGTGCTAGCTGAAAGAGATATAGGTAGGGAAAATACCGGATTAGACAGCACTCATTCTGTTTAAGAAAGAAACAGATTTTCTGAGGAGGTGGGGTCTTGTTGGGGGGTTTTTGTTAACAAATGGAAAAAAAAAACCAAAGATAATTCACTGTGTAATTCCTCTGTCTCCAGATGGAATAAAACATCAATTTGTGTAGTCTTTTAAACTTAGGAGAAGGTAAAATAATACATGTATTATTCATAATGGTAGCCAACATAACATGTTGCAAACAAATCTTCAAGACTTTCCATTAAGTGATAATAAAAATACTTACTAACACATCTCTAAAACAGTGTGAAAACCCATTTTATTCAAAATGGGAGACATTAAACAAGGCATAGAAGTACTGCTGTTATAACTGTGACAATCCCAAGACAAAGAAAGAATTGTGAGCCTGAACTGTTCAACTTTTTCAAAATTTATCTGTTAATCCAGTAAAAGAAATTTCCCTCTCTCACATTTATGTTTCATCATTACATTAAAAGTAACTACCCATAGAAAAAGTGTCAGGACTTTTCTGAAATCTAAATATAGTAAGAAATCCACTTTTAATTGTGATACAAAACCAGAGATCATGTCACCACATCTACTCCTGTGTTATTGTTTCTTCTAATGATTAAAATTACATACCATACCTGTATTCCAGAAAATGTCTGGAAATGTCAGAAAATCCTGCATATAGTCCCAAAATGCTTGTCAGGCAGAAGTCTGATGTAACAAACTTTAGGGACAATTCACATTTTGAAATCCTTGAAAAAGTCATTTTAGCTTTGGTGACATCAAGATTTCATGTTCTGTATCTCCATTCAATTAATGTACAAAATTTTTTTCTTTTTTCAAAAAATATTTGGTGTAAAACTGTAACTGGCATTTCTTTCTTTTAACTTATTTGGATGCCAAAGTATAAGTTGTTTTTCTGCAATAAATGAAGCTCTTTAATTGAATAATTGCAGTTCAAATTTTACAAAAAAGTTAGCTTACATAATTACCTTGCAAAGCTCCTTCAGAACACAAGGATGAAAAATAGCTAGAATTGCTGATTTCAACTTAAAGTAAAAAAGCATTCAAAATACAAACATTCAAATGCAAACAAATACATTCAGCTTCTGAAGCAAAGTGAATTTTTTTGTAACTACAGTGATCCCATAGAAAAGCTTACGTAGAAAATGCAGTAGCTTACTTTTGCTTACGGGTTCAGGTGAACTTAAGTTCCAGTTTCATTGCTTAATCAAAACCTGCTTTTTATGAGGTGATTATTTTTTCAGCACAGGATAAAACCATTACCTAACACATCTACTATACATAAAGTACTAAAAAAACCCGCATTTCATTTAATTGATATGTTCATTTTAGTCCAAAGGCTTGAGTAAAGAATAGTTATGAATTTATGACCAGCCTCCTACCACAATAAAAAAGGATACTGCACATGATTAAACTATTAATTAATTTCCTTCCAGTTTAGTTGCACACTCCTGCACCACACATGGATGCATAACAAATTAGACAGTGTTTCTAGTGGTTATAAATGGGAAACCTTCAGCTTTTTTTTTCATTCTGTCTAAAATAAAACAATCCTGTTTAACACAATCAGAAATATATAGTTCTGTTACTTCTCATGACATTTGAATTACTGGAGACATTCTGCTTTCCTCTTCTAATGAGGTGCATTAGTCAAGAGCTAAAGGACCTTTGACCCTAGGATCAAGTGCCTACCCTGCAGGGACTGAGCTCAGTATATGGGATTACGGGTTGACAGGAGGCAGCTGGAAGAAATACCTGAGAATTCACACTTAAAAGTAATCCCTGAAAATTGAATGTAGGTAAGTGGAAACAACAATTATGTTCTCTAGTGAAGTTCTCTAGTGAAAAGCCTTATAAAAACTTAACTAGGGTACTGGGACCCCATCAATGGCTGTAGTATTGAATGAAACAATCAAGCATGTTTAACACTACACTCAACAGGGACTTAAGTTTTGTGAATGAGCTTAATGTCCAGCCGATTTTACTGCTGACTCTTTTCCTCTGCTAATGATGTCCTGTGTTGCACACTTGTAAAATGCCACAGGATTTACCCATTATCTAATAGTGAAAAATCAAATGGTTTATTTGCAAAGGTTTTTCAGAAGAAAGTGGTGACAAATACTTATAACTCCTTGAGACACACGGATTGATGGATATGTAGATGTGGCAGACTAAGAACATGGCTCACATTTTCTGTACACAAGAGAGATCAATTATTAAAAACAAATGTTTGATATTCTTTATGTTTAGTAATTTCAATTTAAAATACAAAAAATCTAGCTATCCTTTTTGAGTTTTTTCTGCCTTTTTACACTCATTCCTATTTTATGACTAGAAATATACCATTTAAAAACACTTAATATCTTGACCGATTAGATTCACAGCAAGTGTCTATTTTCTTACAGACTGATAGAGGGAAAATATCACAATAAAATATTGGCTCAAATTAAAAAATAAGAATAGCAAAAAATCTTTGAAGAGTTTCTCAAGAGTTCAATTTCTCAAGAGTTCAATCAGAGTGGGCATGTGAGCTCTTAAATTTTCAAGTAAAAAATTTTCTCTGGCAAAAGAAACTCTTGAGATCTCTAGTCTTTACATAAGTTGAAATAAGATGAATCTGTCTGCATCTGGAAACTAATACAATCTTCCACATACAGGTTTTTTTTCATTTTTCAGTTTGGACATATCACTGCCATGACATGGCATCTTTGTATGTTTTCAATGAACTAATCTGAGGCTTTTTCCCCTGTTCTGGACTTGGAAATTCTCATACTGCTTCAGAATACATTAATTGCTAAAGGTATCAGGAAGTCAGAAGTGTTGCCAAGCCTCAAACAGGACAGGAACATTTCTTTGTTGTCCCTCTGTTCCACCAGGAGGACAGAGGTAAACAGGATGCAGCTGACTTTCTCCCTCTGCTCTGACAGGCTGTCCTGCACTGAGATGATTTTTCAGTACTACTGTGCAATCTGCTGATACTGTAGGATGAAGCAACAATAAATCCCACCTGAGCAACTACTACCTAAAGAACTGACCACAAAATGAATGTAGTATATCAGTTCACTAAGTAGATTATATGTCTACTTACATTAATGGCCCATTTACATATATGTTAACTCAAATTTGAATCAGACTCTTTAAAAAATAAAATTACATTGCTGATATCCAAAAGTCACCAAGGGTGCTGGGGAGGTCCTTCAGGCACTACACAGCCTTAATCTTACCTCCAGTTTTTAGGGGAAGAGATGGTACAAAACCAATCTCGCTAAGTCAAGGCAACCAGAAGTTACAGGAGAAAATTTTCTTTCTCACCAGTGCATTTTGGTTTTTTTGTATTCAACTGCTGTACGGCTGATGTGAGCATGAGGTTATCTTGACAGCCTCACTGAATGTTCAGACGTGAACACCATGAATTGGTGCTGTTTCTCATGGAAGAGTATATCATTTTTCAGATATTGTATATACTTTGGAGCTGCTATTTTAAAAATGGAACTCTTTTAAAAACACAATCAGGATTTTGCCACAAATGATAAATTGCTATCTGTAGCTAAGTGAACTTGTTCTGTGATAATCCTTTAAGATCAACAGCTGCCTGGCTGTCTGGCTTATATTGGCTAAAGAAAACTAAATACAAACATATATTGTCCATTATTATAATTGCAGGCAAAGGAAGCAAATCTGTCCTTCTTTCTGGAAAACAAAATAAATTTGTGGCAAAGAGCGGATTTATTTACAATTGGCAATCACAAGGATAGTAATAAAATAAATCCTGTAAACAGTGCAATTATTCTGTTTATTGTAAACTTGACATTGCGTTTGGAATGAACTCCTGAGAGAGTTCCCTTCCCTTCCACAACTAGTGAGAAGGACGTTTCTGCACATAAACTGAAAGCCTCTGTCTTTGTGTAGTGCATGTATGTTTGGGTGTGCGTGGGTGTACCTCAATTCCCGGTACAGAAACAAGTGGGTTAAAAAGCAATGAATTTAAACTAAGTAAAAAAAGTTTCACAGGAGAAACTCATCCAATAGCTATACTTAATCTGTAAAATAAGACAATTTCAAGAAAAATTTTACTAAAAATAAGCATCACAGATGTGGGATATTTAGAGCATTGACTGTATGAATATTGAGGCAACCCATTTTTCTTTGGCTGCACCTATATAAATACTAGATTGTGCAAAAATAACCCTAGAAAGAGTGATAGAAAGAAGAAAATCTTGACAATAATTACAAATTTTCTTTATTGCCCTCTCAATCTATGAGGCACAGATGGACCAACTATGCTCAAGAAACAATCAGAGTTCATAAATACGAACATACTGAAAAGAAAGTTAAACAGACATTTCATCCATCCTTCAGCATTCTCCTCCAAGATATTATATGTTTCTCCTTGGGTTTCCTGCAGCTTTGCATGGGATTCTGATGATAATCAGTGAGAAGGGACTACAGCTGCTGGATTGTTTAATGGAAAAAATAACTCAGAATTATTATAGTTTTCTTTAGTCTAAAGCAGGCAGCAGCAACCCAGAGGAAGTCAGCATGAGCCAGTCTTGTTGTCAGAAACCCACTTCAACCCAGAAGCTTTTCTACAGCAATCCAATCTCTACCAAGGACAAAGACGAAAATTGTGGGAGAATTTCTAGGTTATTATTTTGTGGTTTGATGGTCCGAGTATCTTGGGCAATTAGAAATGTATATTAAAAAATGTGTTTTCATCTCTGGCACCAACTCAATGACAAGAACCATTGCACAAATTTTAAAAATATCAAAAGATTTTTTATTTTGTCTGATAGCTTTCAAAATTATGCTTCCAAATATTTAGAAATACACACAAATATATTAATGAATTAAACTCTGGAATTGCCACTTCTCCATTCATTTCTTCTTTTGGTAAGCAGATGTGTATATCTTAAAGTCAGATATCACCTCTGTTGATCAGCATGATCACAAAAAGACAGGTAATAGAAACTCATCGACTGACTGGTCCAAAACCTGTAACCACTGTCTGAGTTATAGCAGCTTTTGGGAGTGTGTTCAAGAATCCATCACATCCACAAGAAAACTGTTCAAGTTGCTATTTTTCTTGTTAAAAACATTTTTTATTTCTAGCTAGTGAAATAGAATGTGTGAAATAGTGACGGCTGCAACTTGCAATTATGCTTGAGGCAATGAAATTTAATAGGTGTCGGTGAAAAAAACATGATATTTGAGATTGTGTTACTATCCTCAGCAGCTACATCTCTTTGCTTGCGTATTACCCGTTGTAAAATTGAGCTCTTTGAGTGTGAAAGCTTCAGAACAAGAACATTTCTCTTCTATATGGAACCAAGAAGAAAAGAATCCTGACCCCAGCTTCACTGTTCCGTGGAAATCCAAATAAAAAATACATTCACAACAAGGAATAATGAGAAAGAGACATTGAAATACTTCAGCAATATTGCAAAAATAAAGAGGAACACCAACTACTTTGTACTTTACCTTAGCATTCTATATGTTCTTGAAAATTAAGTGTTTCCTCGGTAAATATAAATGAATCCATTTTTCTTCAGTTTTTCATGATTTCTGCTCCATTGGTTTGCCTTTTAGGACTGATGTAAGTGCAGCTGTGGTTTTTTAAGAGGTGTTTATGCCATTTCTTGCACACAGCTCATCCATCACTCTCTGCTCAGATACAGCAAGAATTCAAAATGCAGGCTGACTGGCACAGCCTTTTGCCTTTCATGAAGTGGCTTGGCTGGACTTGGAGCATCAGTGTGTCACCAACAGTGCATTCCTGGGATGAATGCTGTGGTTCCTCCCATCTTCCAGAATATGTCAAAGACCAGAAATACTGGTTGACTTATGGTTTAGTGAAACTAGAGATTCATGCTGGAATAACACCCCTTCATATACACCACAGGTCATATAGGGGCACTGTTTCAGGTGTCATATTTGCTACAAAACATTTTTCTTTGCTCTAACTTATTGTTCCTAACTGTTACAAAGGTAACTGTTTCTGCTAACATATAAACTGTTTTCCTTTCATATACAAGACCATCTCTCTGGTTAAATTCTAGATTCAGATATTTCATAGAAAATATATGTTATCTGTTGTTTGCATCTGCTGCATGACAAGCCAACCAAGTCTGTCCAGAGTGATGTCTGTGACTGGTTTACTTTTATCAACTCCTGTTTTATGCTGATCGGAAGCTACAGCTTTAGTTTATATTTAAAATGGCAATTCACAAAACAATCCCTTCACCTTTATGAAGTTTTAAGCGTGCATATATATGTGGTATCAAATATCTGCTATCAGTGTGAGAAGACAGAGCTAAATTCTGTCCACTGAGGTTATCAGATATTAAAATGAGCCTAGAAACATCCCACAATGAACATTACTTTTCATGCCTGCATGGTTCATACCAAGAAAAAGGCAAAATTTTGCCTGTATTTCCTCCTCTCTTTCTAACCTAGGTTTACATTAGTAGTGAGAAAGAAAAAAATAAACAGTAACCAAAAATTCTGATCAGTTAACAAAACAGAATTGAAAAATATAACTTTCAACATTCATTTGAGATAATTGTAATGATAGCATAATTAAAAAAAAAGAAAGAAAGAAAAAAAAAGAAAAATAAAAATCAGTCTAAAGGTACTTTACCATCTAATAACTAGTGGGAAGCTTAATGGGTGTACCAGACACAAGTCAAGGAAAGTGTAAGTTCCAGATTGTTTTTCTAGGAATTTCAAGTTTAGTTCAGTTCTAGATGAGCTTTGTTTCATCTCTGCTCACAAAGGTGACAATTTCACAAGCACTGCATTTAGAATTTAGATTGTCAAAGCATCTTGATGTTTTAAACTTACATACTGGGCTTCAAGTGCTCTCTCCGAAATAGGAAGATCATGGATCACAGTCTTAAATAAAAGAATATAAGTTTTTTTTGTTGGTTTTTTTTTTAAATCAGAGCTCAGAGCAAGTATGTGTAAAGTAGGGATGAACAAGTGTTACAGAATTGTCTGGTCTCTACCAAATGACTTGAGTCTGTTGAAGCTCAGACCAAGAAGTCTAGACTTCGAAATCTAACGCTAAGTGCTCCAGTGTAATTCCAGGATACTAATAAATATGCTTGTTGTCATACAGGAAGTGTCTGAGCAAAATCTTCTATCTAGATAAGACTAATTAGAAACAATGGCAATATTTACAACATTCATGAAAACAAGTTAGAAAAAAAATCTAGAATGTGGCTTTATTATGTGTCATTTACCTTGCTGTGATCTTATCACGGAATAAGTATGGGGTAGTGTTTCCTGCATTCACACAGGCAAAGCTGGTATGCTTTACATTGGTGGTATGAACCAGACATTATAAAGTAACCCTAATGGGTACCTGTAAAGAAAAAAAAAGTAGAAAAAACCCTCTTTTTTTGAGTGATCGATTAAGTTTAAAGTAATCAACTAACTCTTCATCAAAGAAATATTTTGCACGGTGTGACCATGGTGCTTTTTATCCAAGAGCTCAGAAAGCTGCATCTATTATATCATCAATCTGTAGAGCTTGAGGAGAGAACTGTCTGAGAAACAGGCCTAGTATGGCTCTTCATCAGCTGTTATCTCTGAACCAAAGCACTTCAAATGACAGTTGTTTCACTTCTGAGCACTAAATAAGTGGTCATACCTTGAGAAACTGTTTCAATAGAGTATCTTGCCAAATGGTTTGTGCATCACCTAAGTTAAGCAGTGAAATGCAATCCATGTTCTCTTGGTCTCAAAAACAAGTTAGTGAGGTCTGAAAAATTTTCTAACAAAAAAAAAGGAAAGAAGTAAGATATATTTTATAATGTTCAAAGAAAAAACACCCATAAAAGAAGAGGCTACTACAAAGCTGATTGAGCTATAAATCTGCAACTAATAACATGACAACTAATTTTGGGGCTCGACAACAAATCATCCTAAGTAGAGGAGAAATGCAAAACCTTTTGCATTTGGCCTGTGGAAAACAATTTAAGCATATAGAATAGCAGAGGTGACACAGAACAAGAATAAATATATTAGGATTTGGGGAGGTTTTTCCTTGATTTCAGGATTTTATCTTCTCTGTTCTGTATAAAATTTATAAACATATCTCCATTAAGGAACACTGAAAACCAAGGATATTCTATTCCATATTCTTGAACTTAAGTATTTTAAAATTTATTTCTAGGGTGCAATAGAAGAATAAATCAGTGGCCTACTTAATATCTGTCACTAACCTATGTAAGTGCTTAGACAATTTCTTCTTAAAAAAAAGGTAATCACAAACCAGAATATGCCTACATTTTCATGAAGTTTATTTACAAATATTAGGCTTTAATTCTTGTCTCCAATTGCTTTGTCACTTTCGACATAAAGTTTTAGAATATTTCTAAATTTTGGAGAAGTGCTGAACTATATCCATATCTTTGCTACTCTAGTATTTAAAATTTAATAGAAACATGTATTTGTTCTATCATATGGAAATGGTTCAATATCATGATTTAAGTATACACGCCTCTTGATTTGTTACCCAGCAAAAACCTTCCTGTAATCCTACCCAGGATTGCCAGCTTTCAGCCAATTTACCAGCAGGGGGGTTTTTGGTTGTTTGTTATTTTATATTGTCAAATATATATATTTTTATATATACTTATATATAAATGCTATACATGTAACGTCTGCATATAAATCCATGTTTTCTGCCAGCAGCTCTGTAACAGGTACTACTGTGTTTTCTGTTGCCTATATCTGGGAAACACAAATATGAAATTACACAAAGATAATCACTAGAGAATGAAGCACTAGATATCTTTCCTACCACTGATAGCTGGGTGTGTCGCTTGCCATGGTTATGGGTCAGAGACACAGGAGCAGCATTGTCTGGGACTCAGCTGGATGCATCAATGTGAGCTCTGAAAGTACAGATCACTCCAGCATTT
The DNA here is from genome assembly GCA_013397775.1 of Eulacestoma nigropectus. Classification (NCBI taxonomy): domain Eukaryota; kingdom Metazoa; phylum Chordata; class Aves; order Passeriformes; genus Eulacestoma; species Eulacestoma nigropectus. Next base: position 221,455 of record VZTE01002252.1, read on the forward strand.
CCCTTGATTCCAGGCAAATTTGTAATCTGCCAAAGATATGTTTCTTTATATGGAATTGATCCTATGGGACAATTTTTTTTTTTCCTTTTAGTGTTGCTTTCACATTTTGGGGGGTGTTTCAAGAGAAGGTATTTCACAAAGATCGGTAGAATCAAGACTCTTGTTCCCTTCTTTCTTGTTCCCTTCTTTCCTTTATCCTTAACTTTCTTTATTGATCTTTTTTCTTAGGGGTTTTATTACATATTAACTAGATTTTTGCTTCTAAATAAATACTTATTTAAGGAAAGAAAAGTAGGAAAAGAAATCATTGGGCTATTATTTACTGTCTAAACCTGTATCATTTCCCTTACCTCTCTTCACACAGATTGCTGATTTCACTCAATCAAATTAGAAAAGTTGCATTTGATTCCCTCTGTTCCAGCTGAGGTGAATTTAACACATAGACTTGAGAAAAAAATGTTGTTTCCAAGTTATTACTGCTGCTTCTGATCATCTGAGCACAGCTTGGGGCCCGCCTGCCTATAACATAAATTAAAATAGTCTGAAGTTCTGTGAGGAGCTGACAGTAGTAACCTTAAATAACTTCCTCCACTGTTGTTGCAAAGGAGAGACAGCCTCCTTGATCAGCGTTGTGTTGACTAGAGAGTCACCTTACTTCAAAGGCAAGGCATGCTAAGTTTGTAGTAAATCACTGGAGCAGCTGAAAGGAGGTGTATGAAAAGACATACTTGCAAATTTTCTTAAGCTGTACCTTCTATAATTACTGTTACACATCTATGCTACTCAATATCTGTATCTGAACCACAGTTTCAGGGAGGAAAACCTTTCTAGTTTGCTAGTAATATTTAGATTTGTTGATCTGGATTCCCGGTTTATGATTTTCTCACAGTATATGTCTTCTACTATATTACTGATACTCAGCTACAACTAGAACTTTTTTTGTGTAGGTACATATATTTTCCTTGAAGCAGACAGAGATCCTCTTTCTCCCACCTTTCTTGATCAAACTGAGATGTCTGAGCACAGAAAGCAGGGGAAAAAAGTTATCAGAAGACCTAAGAGTATCTACAGTTTGGGCATAAGGCAACATTTCTTTCTGAGAACAATAAACTCTTGTTCCTGACCCAGTGCTGGAACCCTAGCCTCTTGTCTGCTATGTGTCTTCTATACTTGGCTCTACTAGCACGTTTTTTAACCTTTGACTGGTTTCCCCTAGCTGGGAAACTGAAGATATATAAACAAAGATAGACTGGATAATCAGATGTATAATTATAGTGGATAATCCTAAGTATTCAGTCTACATATGAAAGGTTATATTTCACCTGCCCTTAGGCAAGGTGGTAGTTTTTGTAAGACCCTCACTTTTTCTGCGAGACACTGACAGAACAGGTGTATGTTTTTGTTTGTGGGGACTTTGAGAGGTAAGGAATCATAAAATGAATCTACCAAAATAATAGTGTCATGTTCATTATTGCAAGAGTCAAAGCACAGGATCAAAGACTCAGGAAAAAACAAAGTTTGACAAAAAAAAGAATCAGTTGGGAGTAAGGGTCACAGCCAAACAGGAACAAAAGAAAAAAGAGCAGAAGAAAACATCTGCAAGCCTTGCTTGTGGGGAGGGAGAAGGAAGTAGGAAGAGGGAGGAACCTTTCCACATACTTGCCCTTGGCAGTTTGCATATATTTGTGTACTCCAAATTGTTTGAACCTGATTTATAAAATAGTTAAAATAGTCGCATTTCAGAGATAAGGAACATCACAGATGACCTCTCCAAAGGCGTTTCCTTTCCCCTGTATGGATAGCAGGAAGAGAACTTGCTCGACACAGAAGAATATAAAGACACTTAGGAGTTTTAAACACCTAACTCCTGTAACTTTTGTGAGATATGTTATATATGTGCAGAGCTGTGAATGTGTCCTTACTTCCTTTCTAGTTTCTCATCTCAATCTCTCTATGTGGCTCCACAAAACAGAGGGGGCAGGACTACAAAAGATCCAGAGAAGACAGATTCATGTGGGGTGAACAGCATCAGACTTGCTCTGTCTCCTGTCAGAGGTTTGGAGTAATAAGCCCCAACCTGGGCAGTGCCTGAGCACTCAGACAGAGGCAGCACAGAATTCACCTTATTGCCTTACTGCCCATAATCATCTTGGGATGGGCTGCAGAAAGCCACTGCAAACCTGGGGACACTTAAATTGATACCAGTAGTCACTCCTGCCACCACCTTTCATTCTCACGACTTAAAGCCAGAAAGATACCTTCTGCCTAGTAAATCAGTGGAAAGACTTCAAAAAAGCCATTGCTTTCATAAAACTAACTTCAGATAGGCAAGGCAAACTTTCCTAGGCTTCTTATACACCCAGTGAAAATGTGAAAAATGCTGGATAGTTTTCTTTAATATCTGTGTTTAGTGTCTGAGGAGACTAGCACTTTCCATTAATATGAAAGTTTCCTATGCAGAAATACTCTTTTTATCAGTATAGAAATTGCTGCTTCCTTACCTTGCCACATTCATTTCCTGCAGAAGAGGTTAGCAGCCATAGATTGGTACATGTCCATGGACCAACCATCATGGGAGTTAGAAGGCATTACATAACTCACCTTTTACCCTTTGCACTTGGTAATGCATCAGGAAAACAACATTTACATGTGCTCTTGCACACAAGGAGTTAGGATACACAGAAAATGTTTAGCAGGTAGAAATAGTGCAGAAAATAACATCCATGAAAGGAATAGTTCTTAGCACTCCCTCTTGCATGATTGCTATGTTTTTACAGTGCATTTTTTCCTGCTTATAATATTTACTTGGCTATATTTTTGTTCAACTGCTACTGAGATAATATTATACTTCTATTTATGACTAATGAGATATTTAAAGTAGTGCAGTTTACTCATGAAAGACTTGGTTCTGTAGTATTCTCACCTTTGTAAATTTTTGGTCTAATTTAATTTCTCACCTTTGCAGTGTAAATACTCATAACTGCTTTCAGTGGTTTCCAGTGTTTTGTAAACAAAGGTGAAAGAGTAAAACTGGGAGATGATCTTTCAAAGATGTGACATTAAACACAAAATAAGAAAGATATTTTCTTCAGACTCTGACTCAGACTTTTTGAAACCTGTTTTCCATCCAACACACCACAAATGAGTGTTAGATGTAACATCCAAGTAATAGTGGAAAAGTAAACTACCTTATGAAATTGGTGGGCATTTTTTTTCAAACTGGGACTGGTGAACTTCTTTGAGAAAGAATGAAAGAATGTTTCATAGTGGGAAAGACTGACAAGGAAAACGGATATGTCATGGGCAGTGGCAGATTTTTAATCCCTTGAAATCTTCAGTTTGATGACTGCACAACATGTCTTAGACCAAATTTTTTAGGACCCAGAAACAATTTGATTTTTGTAGTCTGTTAATGTCAGCTAAGGGCCGAAATCCCACCCAGATGATTAGTGACTCCCCATCCCAGAACAAACTGAGGAGAAACCAGAATTAGAAAGCTTGTACATGGAGATAAAGACAGGTAGATCACCTATCGATTACTGTGCTGGGCAAAACTGGCTCAGCTTGGGAAAGACTAACTTAAATTTAAAATTTTTCCAGTTAAAATAGATTATGGTAGTGAGAAGTAAAGGTGAACATTAAAACAATTTTCCTGCCCAGTCTCCCAGGCTCAGCTTAGCTCCTTCGTTCCCAACTCCTCTACACACCCCAAGAGTGACACAGGACGGGTGAGGAGATGAGGGTCATTATGTAATAATTCCTCTCTTCTGCTCCTTCCCTATGACACCTCTACCCTTCTCCACCATTGACTCTCCACATGAGCTTTAGTTCCTTCAGTAACTGCCCAGTTCACTGCACAGATTGCAGTGCATATCTGCTCTGGTGTCCAGAGAATCTCCACACCCATACCCTCTTCCTCCTCTTCCTCTGATCTTAGTGTTCCCTCAATTGTTCCTCAGTCTTTTGTTACTTCCTCCTCTCTCTTCCCAAGAATTTTGCCATTTCCCAGGTGTTTTCTCAGAGGCACCACCAGTTTCACTGCTGGGCTCAGCTGTTCCGTGCAAAGGGTTTGGCACAAGGCAGACTCTGTCCTCCTCCCACAGAGGCCTCCTCTGCAGCCCCCCACTGCCAGCAACTGCATGTCTACACACAACACAGTTTTTAACACAAGAAGGGGGCAAAATCAAAATCCAATGGCTGGTGCTCAAGCTTGAGAATCAACACTATGACATTAAAATTTTGTCTTTGTTAGTAATAGGCACCAAGTGTTCTCATCAAAGCAAGCTCCAACTATCAATGAGTCTCTGCTTCCACCCAGAACCTGCAACTACTTGCACCACTGATCTGAAGCCTCTTCAGGATCTGAAAAATAGAAACCATATTTTTATGGAAGACAAATTCAAAAATGAAAATTAGTCTCTGAAATTGAATATAAATCCCACTTTAAGGCTTGTAAATGTTTCAGATTCATGTGGTTTTGTCTGAACAACAATTTACTGTAAATATGACCTATCTTGAAAAAGCCACATAGTTTCAATATCTGCATTTTAATATCTTTCATAAAATTTTTTGCAGAGAACTTGACTTACCATTTAAAATATACACAGAGAAATTCGAACACAAACATTTTATGACAGTTAAAATATATGGTTGTATATCTGGACTGTATTAACAACATACCGTGTCATGTTCTCTTTGGATAATGTAATATGAAAATGCAGCCTGGATTTCCTTAATCATGGTAACACTGTTTTATAAATATGGTAATGAATATTAAATCCTGTGTAATGCACATACAAAAAATACAGACTTTCCGAGACATGCAAGGTCCTTTCTGTTTTGCAAATCATCTGACACAGGCAGAACTATCACTAAACTCTGCTTTTCATGAGAGCAGGTTCAGTTTTATCTTCTACTTGAAAAATTATAATAATTTTTACCCAAACATCCTTGCAACAGTCTGTCAGGTATTTTAGGGAGACATACCCTTCTATTCTTCTACCTTCTGCTGAAGCTTAAGAAATCACCATGCAAGGGTAAAAGGAGAGCAAACATGAGTGAGAATTATTTTTATCATCTAGTAAGCAGACTTTCATCTTAAGAAGTCCCCATCCTGTTCCAGCAATATTTACCAGATTCTTCAAGCATTCATTGGAACAAAAATTGGAATCTTGTAATACTTCATGTAGCAGAATTCCCTTTGATGGCCTTGAGATAAATGATAATTCTGTCATGTCTCCCAGTGAGGTTTTCAGTATTAAAGAAAGGTTCCTCTGCATCAGTTTGAGTCCTGTGCCAGGTAGAAAGCCACTTCTTTCCTCCTATGATCCAAGCAAAGTAAAACTCATACGGCAAATTCTCAGGGAAGAAGGAACAAAAATAGGTCAAGTACGAGTGGATGGGTTCTAATTCCATGGTGGAAAACCTTATTTTTATTATCTATTTATAAAGGTGAGAGGACAATACAGATTATGTATCTGTGGATACTTAAGTCAGAAGAAATGTGATAACCAGGAACTTTACTTAAAATTCAAAGAGAAGGTAAAATTGTACATCATGACTACTAAAGCTAACAGAATATCTGTTGTGTTCTGTGACACGCAAAACAATCTGTTCTATATGAATAACATATTTAAAAATAAAAAAACTTAGCCGTCTGACAGCATATATTTCATATAGTTCTTCCCTTTCCACCGTATTTAGCATATAATCCTTTTTTTCATGTGTTTTTCAGTCAAAGCTGCATACAAAGGATCTCCTCAGGAGATACTTCTGCAACGATGAAGGATACAAGTGTTGTTTCCCCACGCCTCCTGAACTTTGCAGAAGGGCAGTTGATAGATAAATAACTAACCAGATCCAGAGACATGTCAATAGCTTCTTCTCCAGAATTCACAGGGAAAAATATATAACCTGTAGTTAAGTTGCTTCTACCATGATTTTCCCTCTACCAATATATTTGCAACCAGAGTTTGAAACTAGTAAAAGCTAGAAGCTGACAGCACTTCTGTGGTAAATACTGAATGGAAGAAGTCTTTGAGCATGAATCCCATACAAGACAGCATCAGCAACAACAAAAAATGCACACACTTCAGTGGAAAAATATGTTTCCCAATACACGAAAATGGTATCAAGGCTGCAAGCAGAAAAAGATGTAGACCAATGAAAAGAAGGTTGCAGCTGAGAAAATTGAATCAACATAGTGTTAAAGAAGATTAGTTTATGACAGGCAGGTAGTTGAATAGATGGAGGATATCAAATGGGAAACAAATATGAAAGTTTTCTTCAGAATGAGAATTAAAAGTGAGGAAACTGAGAGGAAGTCATAAATTTTTTGACCAACAAAAATCATTTTACATAGTTATTTTTGCCAATCATTCTGCCTAAAATTATGGGCAGTTTCTGCTTTGAGGTGCCACAAGCTGAACATTCAGGAAAATAAATGGCACCAGATCACTTTTGTACAAATCCATAACATCCTAAAAAACCAAGGAAGACAATTTAAAGAACTCATTTTTGGGTTAGATAAATCATTGCGTGGGAGGGCTCTAATACTATATCAGGGCTATGTAAAAGGAGCATTTAAGTTGCCATGCAACAACTTTGCTAAAATTGATGAAACAGAAACAATAGTTGACAACCAGCTTGCATATTAACAAAAGGAAAGCAGAGATGTATAAAGCCCTGAAGAGTTAAAGCAAGCTTGATTTTGCTTTGACATACCAGAGGAATGCAACAGAACTATTTTATATAAAAACAAAGAGCTCTAAAGTCAAACTGGAAAGTAGCAGCAACACTTTAAATATGCACATTGTATGCCAAAAAGGAATGGAGGTGGAGAAGTTAAAATAAATAAAATGTCTTCTGTAGCAAGCTATTGCAGTTTATGGAATTCTTGCCTCTGACAACTTCCCAAGGACCCCCATTGAATTCTGACACACAGAATAAATGGAAAATAGCCCTTATTATCCTGGGCTGTGGCTTCCAGCAGAATCCATAAAGCTGAAGGACAATAGAAATGTGATTATCCCATTAATCCACAGGACCAAATTCAACAGCCGAATATCCTCTCTGTAAACATCCTAATGACTTTTCAGGCAGATCAAAACTGATTGAGGGTTGATTTCAGGATGAATTGGTGTTTTTGGAGAAATTTTGAGACCTTTCACTAAGTGTCACCCATCTTGGATGCTTACTGTCTAGGAAGTGGAGAGAGGGACAGATTTGTTTTTGTTTCATTTAAGGCAGATCAAAAACCATGTTTTCTTCTTTTAAAAAGAAATAAATTTCTTCCCAGGGCAATAAAAATTCTCTGTGAACTTTGATCTTCCTCTTAGAGAGTGTAAACAGATGCATGCTTATAAAAATGTGGGTTAAGATAGAGTGATACAGTAGTACTCTGTCACTGGTTCTTCTTTCTTTTTTTCTGCAAATTGTGTATTTTCACTTCAAATATGCTGGATGCAGGGCTCAAGGTCCTTCCTTACACTTGTGTAAATCAGAGTGGAGAAGTGATTCTAAAACCAGGGAACTAACATCAGAACTGGGTGCTTCATCTCCATCTTTGACTCAGAAACATTTCTCATACACACACACACACACACACAGAGACAGACACACACACACAGAGGTGAGTGAATGATGAATAATTGCTATAAGAAGCAAGCAAGGCCTTTCCTCTTTTCTCAAACTAATAGCAGAAGACCTTGAGAACATGACCTACAGAAGAACAAGGCATAAATTTGCTAGGCAGCTATGAATATGTGCAATATAGTGCCTTTTAAGGACTTGGGAAATTCTTTTCCTTGTTCTGACCTTAAGAGGGTCAGAATTGTTATCTCCTGGCAATGAAGCATAGACTGGCAATGGAACAACACTGTGGTCTTGGGTTTTGAACAATAAAGCGCTTCCATGATGAAGCAGACAAGACTTGGACAGCATAGATTTCTCCTGAGCTAAAATATGTATCAAGCTCTTGGCTATTCACATGAAGCTCATTAACGATGGAGAGAGACTCCTGGAAGTTTTGGGAAATTTCATAGCTTGAAGGATTCCACCTATAGTCTATTAAATTCTAATATGAGAAGAGCTCCTTCTCACTGTCATCAACCTTAACTATAATTCTAAGGCAATATCAACAAAAAGTAAAGTTACACATTATCACTTATACAGGCTTATTACTGTAGTCTTCGAGGAATTAACTGCATCTGCAACTGCATCTCTGTTTGGATATATGCCAAAGGAAAAGTGAGTCAAAGAAAACTGAATATTCTGGTCAGACCCCTTCTGCAAATGCTCCATGATTCTCTTTTTGTAGACATAGAAGGGATTATAACACTATTAGCCCTGCTGGCATGATTGAGATTGATATAGATGGGCAGGCATGTCCTAGAAGTCATAGTAAAAACTTTTTTATTAATTGTACATGTAGTTTACATATCTACCGAGACTTTTCTCCACCTTATCGTGCAACCATCCCCTTGGACTGGCACATAGGATTCTCTTTCCATAGAGCAGGGTTGTCTTTGAGGCACTGAATGTCCTCATTTTTTCTTCCTTTCTTATGATTGTTGGACAGAACAGAAAGATTTGAGCCACTGTGCTTTTGCTACCACCAAAACACCGCTCTCACTTAAAAAGTGTATGTGGCACAGACCTGGGAGGAGGAGAGTAAAAATTCCTACCTGCAGTTTAAATATCCTATTAAAGGGAGAAAAGTTATCGGTATTAGTAGGAGTATCATCTGATCTAAATGACTTTGCAGCAAACTGTTGACTCTTTATACTCCTTTTCTGATGCTGGAAATAAAATAGACCCATACTGAATTGCTTTTGTTATTCTGCTAGTGCTCTGATAGGTAGATGCCATCCAGTTTCATATTGAACACTATCATCTGTATGGGTGCTGTTTACATGAACAACAGTATAACAATGGCAAATTGAAGTATAAATATGTTCTTTAATACATATCTAAACTTGAAATGAAGATTTGATTTGGGTAGTGATCAGCAGCTTTTGCCAAGAATGAGAAAGCAAGGTGGGTGGACATATTTCTATGCAGCCTCTAGGGAGGGAAGTAACCCTATGCTATCCCAGTGTTTCTAGGTACATCTGTGATATCTCTCAGCACTCTATATTTCAGGAAGTCAGCCTGTTTGTGAAGTTATTGTAAGGTAGCAGCAGGCATAAGTAAAACACTGCTAATATAGTACTTGGCCAAAAGTAGCCTCCCCTGTAGGAGTTTGTTTATAAATTGCTTTGGTCCACTTGACAAGGTCAAATCCATTCTCTTAATGATGAATCTCATCTGTTCTGGTGCAGAAAGAAATGTTTTCTTTCACTTCTACGTGTGGTAAGAGCTCATTCATCTCTGTATGTTCTAAAGGGAAATCTAGCTACATCAGAGAGAGAAGGAGTATTCAGAGGGCAACTGATGGCCAGGAAGATATATTGAATTCACTTTCCTGGGACAGACATTCAAATGGTAACAAGTGATAGAAAACAGCTCTATATTTCAGCATGATGTGTGTTCTCTCTCTTATGATTAAACCCCCTGTGGGCCATCTGCATTTAATGGGTTAGAACTACTTTGTAGCTGCAGTTGTTTCCTTCCATGGCTCTTATTTATTTGAGATGAGACCAAACTGCACTCTAAAAGTGCAGCATGTAGGAAACACTGCCAAAAGAATGAGAACAAAAAGGCAAATTTATGGGCCAGTGTTGTTTTAAGCATTTAACAGTATAAATAGAAAGTGTAGATAAATGTGGACATGTAAGCTACTCTGTTTATCTCAGTTACGTTATTTGCCTAAATTCCAGAAGGGAACTAGTCCAATTAGTGTATACAAGGGTTAATGCCTCTGTGATTTAGCATATGCATAGAACTGTTTTCACACTAAAACTAACAGTCCTCTTAGAACGTTAAACAAAAAAGTATTGCTCAGTCTATCCTTGTCTCTCTAATTCTGTAAAAAAAATCAGACACAAACACGGAAACCATTGTAGTAAATCAAACATAAACCACTGATTTAATAAATTTCTGTGCTTTAAAAATAGCTGAATGGACTACCTTGATTAAAAAAAATTCGTATAAACTAAATAATGTTGTTCCAGGACAATTCAATTTAGCATAGTAAGTCTATGCTGTGTTTAGTAAGGATCATATCCTACTCCTGAGTGAGATCACTGGCAAGATTCCTGTTAACTTCAATTGGGATTTGATAATAGGGAGATTTTTGAGTAAAGAAAATTTCATCCCTCCTTGCCAAGACTGAGTTTTCTGGCTCTAAATATTCAATAAACTCCCAGCCAATGAGTGTATTTTCCTCTTTTCTCATTGTATAGACTACTTAAGCATTTGCTAAATAATACTCACTAACTCTGATCTCTATCCCAGATCTTTTTCTAAAAGATCTCCAAAATCATTTAGTATTTTATTTACCCTATGTGTTTAAGTAATATCTGACAGGTTTTTCCATATATAAATATGTATTTCATTACATACTAAAATGTTTATAACAAGTAATGAGCAAAATCATTCTTAGTACACTAGAAGCAGAGTTGTTCCCCTAACATTACTTTGAAAGAAAAATACAATGAACATGTTTTATATTTTTTCCATTTAAGATCTCAGCTGTTTTCCATTTTTAATGATTAAACCAAAATCATTTCAGTAAACACACCTGAGTAAATAGAGTCTTACAAACATTCAGATACTTCTGTCTCTCTTTGAGCATGCTCTTTGACAAAGCTTCATTTTAACAATGCCCTTTTCTTCTCAGATGGACAAAAATATTATGAAAGTGTTAACTAGGACTTTATCCCACCTACAAGCAGTTTGTTAATTATAATCAGATTGTATTCAACCAAAACCAAGCAAATTAAGGTTTTGGGTTTTAATCAAAAAAAGGCTTTACACAACTTAGTCATCCCTCTCCATATCAATAAACTGGTCATTCACAGAGTAGTAATGGTATCAAAAACCAAATCTTTTGCAGCTACTGGATTATAGAAGAAGTCTGCCTCACTGTAATGATAGTGAGACTAAACTGTGGTCAGTACATATAGTTGGATATTCTCACAGGAGTACGAGGCAGGGAGCAGCAAGCTTATTTAAATTATTTTTAATTAAATTAATTTAATTAACATTAAAGAATGCAGAACCGAGCTTCTGAGAGATGAAGCAGCCAGCTATTAGATTATGGAGGGTTGCTACAGGTGGAACTAGAGCATAGGAAAGCACTTCTGTAACAGCATCTTGTAAACCATCAAGTTCCACTCTATAAGCTAGTCAGAAATCAGATTTTTGACCTGATCCTATAACCTAAACTTTTTGAAATAATGTTTTTCATGCTAACATCAATTACTTTAACCAATACTATTTCCTATACATTGATGTATTTATTAGTCTAGTTCCTATGGGAATAATCTCTGTTATGAAGTTGGGCAGCATGAGTCACGCTCAAGTTGAGCTGTTGAGTGTGAGGCCTAGAAAAGTATAAGGGCTCACAAACCCCTATTATTTGTGATGATAATGAATTTTGAAGATTCAACTACTTGGTTTTGGCTTTTTTTCCTTATATTATGTATCTTGTGTGGACTGTTTGAAAAGATTTGATGAAGAACTATGTAATTTTTATACTGTTATTTAAATAGAGTAAAAAAAACTGGCAGGAACACAACAGTATCTCAAATACATTGTATGTGTTAGAGTTGTGATATATTCCTCCATTTGCATGTCACAGCCATATTTGTTTTAATGAGCCTGTGGTGCAAAGGAGAATGGCTGTGCTTCAGGCATCTAGTGAGCTCACTGTTTCAACCATCACTGTGCTTTTGTTCCTGTTGCCTCGAAAATGCAGAGAAAAAAAATCTTGGAATTCATGATTAGAGATGCTTCTCCACAAAACTAATCTTAATTTCCCAGTATGTATTTATTGCCAATGACAGTCAAACACCTACCAACCCTACCTCTTCAAGACTTATTCTTGATTCTTTATATCCCTCCCTAAACCCATACTGGAAAGGTGGCAATAGAATAAATCTTACGTTGCCAGGACCTGGTGACATTCAGGAGGAGTTGTTTAGGCATAGAGGAAGGGAGGGTTCCATTGGGTTTAGGTTTCTCCCTTACTCCAGCACTGTACTCTGACTCTCCTCCCAGAAGATTATTCTGTCCCCAGCCATCATACTCCCATATTCACTGCACACACCTTCATAATTCTAATGTCAGCCAAATCTAAAAAGATCACTGCAGATGAATAAGAAGTATGCATTCTGGGCACAAGATGAGTGGGCCATTTATTTGGGTATGAAAGTGCTGGGGGAATGGGCTGATTTTTGGCTGCGGGAGAGTTAACTTTCTTCACAGTGGCTGCTGTGGGGCTGTGTTTTGGATTTGTGCTAAACAGAGTTGATAATACAGAGATGTTTTTGTTATTGCTGAGGAGGGCCTACACAGAGCCAAGGCCCTTAAGGCTTTTCATTCTGCTACATTGGCATGGAATTTGGGGGTGTCTGGGAGGTTGGGAGGAGACACAGCCTGGATAGGTGACCCCAGCTGACCAAAGGGATATAACATACAATTTGGCATCATGCTCAGTACGTAAAGTTGGGAGAAGAAGGGGGGGACATTTGGAGCGATGGCCTTCGTCTTCTAAAGTCACTGTTACGTGTGATGAGGCTCTGCTCTCCTGGAGATGGCTGAACACCTGCCTGTCCATTGGAAGTAGTGAATTAATTCCTTGTTTTGCTCTGCTTGTGTGCATGGCTTTTGCTTTCCCTATTAAACTGTCTTTATCTCAATCCACGAGTGTTCCAGCTTTCACCCTTCCGATTCTCTCCCCAGTCTCTCTGGTGTGGGAGTGAGCGAGCAGCTGCGTGGGGCTTGGCTGCTGGTAGGGGTTAAACCATGACAGAGAAGAAATAATTTAGAGAAAGAACTGCCCCTGAAAATATTTTGAAATTGAGAAATACAAATGGTTTTAATGGGTTCTAAGTCTGATCAACCTGATTTAACACTGATTTTGAAAAAGTACTGATATTTAAAAATTTATCAATAAAACAATCTTTGTCATTTTGAAAAAACCCTGCAATATTTTATTTTTTGCAAACAAGATAACTTACTTCTATCATGCTAAACTATCTCATTATTAAATTCACAATATAGGTTATATTTGTTAAATTTTGTATTACAGACCATAAAGTCAAAATAAAATGCCTTTAACATATTGAACTGTATTTTTTCAACACTTGACTCTACAAAATGTTATCACAGTAAGGAAGTGAAGTGAGAAATATAGTTCATTTCAACTTTTTCTCAGCAACAAAAGATGCTTTCATTGATATGTTCCTGTGGTATGTAATACTGTTGAACTCTAGGTAGAAATAATTTTTGTCAAACTTTTCTGACCACCTTGGTCATAAAAAGACTGTATCTTTAGCTGCTGAACGCAGTGTTGTCCACCACTTATTAGTCTGTAAAAATCATAATATAAATAAATTTACATTTCATAGGTAGATTTACATTTGTTCAAAAATTTGTTAAAATACAGGCTTAAGATTTTCAAAATGTTGATGAGTCAATCACAGGAGAAAAAACAGTTCATCAATAATTGGAACAATATATCACTTTCTCTTTTAACAGGATAGGGACTCTTTGCCCAAAAGTTCTATAAATTTACCTCTCAGCATAGCATCGTGATCACATATCTCAAACATTAGTTAACATACTTGGCAGGAAGGCTGTGTAAATCACCTCTTTTTGTTTTTAGTGCATTTTCCACATGTTCAAGAAGCAGTGAAAAGATTAGTTGCTCATGAGAAGAAATCATTAAGTGATAAAATCAAAGCACAAGAACACAAATCCTGTCAAATGTGGGAGTATAATCCAGTAGAAAATAAAATCATTTACCTTTGATAGAAACTTGCTAAAATTATTTACATATATTGATATGTCTCTTTCCTAGAATTTTCTTAGAAAAAGAGAACACTACAAATAGCCCTGTTGAGTGTCTTTGCAGTAGTTGCGGAATAAGGAGCTACTCATCTTGGTTAAAAAAATCTGAGTCTGGCCTTAAGCCAGCGTGGGCCAGATTCTGCCATCCTTACCAGAGCTGAATAGTACCTTAAGCTGAGCCTGATTATGAACCGATTACTCATGTTGTGCTTTTTCATGCATGAATGGGGCCATTGTGAATAAACATTTACAAGTGATTCACAATTTGGCCTATGTGAGTAGCCTCACTCCCGTCAATGCGACTACTCACGGAGTAAAGCACTACTAAATAAAACTGGCAGAATGTGACCCTGTTGTAGTACTTGACATCTAACATGAAGATACTTTTTCATTAGCTAAATGAAACGCTGCAACCAACAGGCTATCATTCATTCTTCGAGACGAGGCTGATGCAAGAGCATGACAAGCTTAATGCAGGCCTGCAACTTATCACACCTCAGGTTTAATGAAGGGTTGAATACCTACTTATTTAATGTATAAAGTTATGCTAGCAACATGTAACAAAAAATTTCTATTGCTAGATTTGAGGATGAAGAATTAATTAGACTTGCATCCCTTTCACTTAATTCAAATCAGCAGGAAGATGACATGGTCTTTTATTTTCCCATTTAATATCGGAAGCTTCAAGCATCTAAAATTGTTTTAATATTTTGAAAATGGATATTTCTCCCCCCTCAAGTAATCTGCAATTGCAATAAATTCCTAGGAATTGTTACATCTCACTCCTGACATAAAAAAACTTCTACAAATTATTTTGGGGGGGATTTCAGAAGAAAACAGTAGCAAATTCTGCTATGAAAATAAAAAAGTAAGTTGAAGGAGGCAACAACAAAAATGGATTGGAGGTTGCCAACTAAACTTTTCCTTCTTTGTCCACTAACCACGCCCTAAAAAAATTCTGGAAATCGCTTTGGCGTGTTCTAAATACTATACCTTAAAAAATGATTATGTGGAAACTGAATAAAATATAACAACAAAAAAAAAAGGAAAAATAATTTTTTGAACTGAAAACAGTTTGCTAAAAAATCCCTTGCATTTCCACCACTTTCATCCTTCTGCATGTGGCAAAATTGTCTATACAAAACTGATGTCTCTACCTGTACCAATAAAATTCTCTTTTTTTTTTAATTTAAATCATGTCTAGTTTTACTGCTGTCTAAACAGACCATAAAAAATGGAAAAGATAACTTCTAGCCAGAATACTCTTTTCCAGCTCCTCAGGCCGAAGTCGAAGCTAATTTTTAGAAGGAGAATCGAATCAGGAAACCACAAATTGGATTATATGTATGTGTTAAAATTTGAGTTTATTACTAGTGGAAAATAGGACAACTTTCCTTTCAGCTGTGTAAGAATCTGCTGTAAAAATCCCATTTTCAGTTGATCCTGATGGTTTCAAAGTTAAGTTTGTTTATTCCCTTGAAGGGCTGCAGAATGAGTCCATCTCCTATTTTTGTTTCAAATTTAACCCCCTGAGCGGGAGCAGAGAAAATCTGGGGATTCCTGTGTGTTTGTTTTTGTGAGCACTGGCAGTTCTGCAGTTACTGTGATGAAATCTGCTTCCTGGATCTTCCCTTCTTCCCCCATCTGCCCTCTGTTCCTAACTAATGGCCAGAGAGAAAAGCAAGAACAAGCAGGGGGTGCCCCGAGAGTTGTATCCTGTTCTAGTCACAGCCATGCAAGTCCTTCTTTATTTCAATTAATTTACTTTGCCTTTATGAACCTGAGAGACTGACTGTTGCTTTCAAAGAGGCTGACATTTCACTCATCTGAAGGAGCTTGGAATGTGACAGGGGAAAGGGAGGAGAAGTAAATCAAAGCAGATAGCAATTCTCCAGATGTAAAGTATTTTTCTTCTCCTCTATTTTTTTTTTCCACCAGAAATGTCAGAAAGTCTGCTGACATTTTAATTCCTTTGTGATAGGCTGGGGGCTGAGAGCCAAATCCTGCTGCCATTGAACTCAAGAAGATTTTTCCTATACACTTTAAAGGTAGTAAACTAGTTTTACACTCTGGAAAGCATATAAGCAAATTATCAACAAAATGTAACTAAAACTAAATTAATTGGACTCTAATAATGTCTTAAGATCAGTTACTAACTGAAACTGGCAAGACTTGTTGGACTATTTTTGTTTCAATTTGACCATAGAGTAACAAAACCCAGAAAGATGGACTGTACGGGAAATAAGACCTCACTGTTGTGTTGTTTGGGGGTTTTCCCCTAATCTGTATTCTGTTAAAAGTGTAGGAGTACTATACCATGCTGTCTTTTAATCACCTAAGCTTCATGACACCCTATCTGTAACCTTTAAGACTTAATTTAAACATACTAGTTGACACATAATCTGTGCACATCTTTGAAAACTCTGTTAAACACTTCGATCCTACTTTTGGCATCATATTTGACCAAAAAAAAAAAAAAATCATTATCTTTAATAGCAATAAACTCAGGTCCATAAGATAAAGTAGTGCCTTCTATTCTTATTGCATTAGTTGTTCATCGGTATAAATTCCACAAGCTCAACACGCATTTAGCAAAATAGCAGAGCTGGCTTAGAGCAGCAGCACAGTGCTGGGAGAACTCAGTCTACAAATTCTACCTACAACATGAAAGGTCTTATATTTCTTTCTTTGCATGGTGTGCTTAGAGATTTACATCACAGGTTTAGTATAATAAATTTATTATCCTTTACAGAGTTCTTCCCTTATGAAGTATTCATTTGTAAAGCAAGAATTTTATACAGGACTGCTAAAAACCATGAAGTAGACACGTTCGCTTAGTAGTTTTATTTTTTTTTTGCAGGTTCTATAATCATATTTCATCAACCAGTACAACAAAACATATATAAAAATCAAAACAAAGAGAGTTTGTTGAGCTTGATGCATGGTAAATCTATTTGATTTATTTCTGGTTTATTGTTAAATATATTGCATTTCTTCAAGCAGACATCATGTATATTGTGATTTCTAGCATTCCACACACAGCAGCTTATTGTTGTTCCCTTTAAATATGGGAAATAAAAATGGTTTTAGTTTGCTATTAAAAAAAAAAAGAAATTGAGAGAGGGTACTGCTATATTACATGGCCCAAGAAATATTGGCAGCATGCTCTTTGGCTTTCATCCGTAGAACTGCAATGCTGGAGGACCTCCTTTCAAACTCTGGCTTGGTTTCAAAAGCATGTCCATTGGTTGCCCCAGAAAGCAATGAGTCAGTGAAAAAATTATTGAGGGGCATGTGGCTGAACTGATTCTGGTGGTTTGAGAAGCCCGTGTAACCAGAATCTGTCCGGGGTGAATGGGAGTAAGGTGTCATACAGGAGGACGTATCTCGTGGCAGCATGCAGGAGGTAACCACAGAGCCGCTAGCCGCATTCCCTGCCCACAGATTGTTCTGAATCTGGAACATATAAAATGAATACAATTAAATTTAGATAGTTCATCTTCTGTTTTCTGCAACACTTGGTTTGCTTTACTTCACACATAATTAGTTCTCCTCTGAAACAAGCAACAAGTATTCAACAGGTTCTCTGTCAAATGTTAGAAAATGGTATGAAGAGATCACAGGAGTCAAAATACAAGACTGTTCACTCAAGAGCAAGGGCTGATGATTCATGTTCCTTACTTTGTCATCCATTTGCTCTGTGGCTCCATATATGATGTCTAGTGTAGAACCTCAGGATGCCATCAGCCCATCCAGTCAATAAAATTAATGGAAACACACAACTGATATCAGAGAAAAAGTGTCAAAAGAGTGTACAAGATCACAGATATTTTCACCATAAATGCTTCTCATTAGAATTCCTACTGTAATGGTAGGAAAGACTAGAAAACGGTGAACAAAACAAACCAATTCAGATTTCTCATGTGACAAAGCCCAACAAGTATTTGAAAAATTTAATAATGAGAAGTCTTGCATAATTACTTTAAAACAAATGAAGCCATAAAACACAAGAATTAAAGATAATACATTCAATACTTTTTCTTAAATTTATTTCAAAGATAGATTTGAGATAAATTTTCGTTTCATAGTGTTTTTATGTGAAATTATACTTTGAGGGCATTTCTGTTTCAGCATTCAGCCTAAACAGGCTGTACTGTGCATCCCTGGAAAACATTGCATGACAGACTAGGACACAAACTTTGGGGTTACCAGCAATGTCTGGAGCAACCATGTATTCAAGCTTTGATGTACAATCCCTTCTATACTTGGCAGTCACTTAAAGCTTCATTCTGAGTCCCAGGCCTTCTACCATCTATATATAGATGCTATTTATGGATAGGTAGTTTTCACTTGTTTGTTACTAGATGAACAGGCAGGAAGATTTTCAAGACCTATCATAAGTCAGCTCTTGTTATTATCTCAGACTGCATGCTCTTTCATTCCTGCTTTATTCAGTTTGATTTGATCAAACTTCACACTCAGCAGCTGCCCTTCTGTTTTTTCAAACTCTCGACTCTCTGTCTATTAGTACTACATGTATATGATATCATTTCTGACATACTCAAGCTTCCTCAGTCATTCCTCATTTGCACACACCATTATACAATATGCAGCTTTGTATGCCTTCTCCACTTTTACCTATATATCTTTCCTGAATGCTGATTTTTTTTTTTTTTAAAAGTACAAATAACATCAAGCGAGACACTTTTAGCCCCCTTCACAGTGTAGATCTTGTCAGCCAGTAACTATATCCTTTCCTATTTGTTTTCCCTGGCTAAATTTGTCTTCATTCTAAAAGTCTATTGTCTGTTCAGTGTATCCTTGCCCTGATGCACTGCGCCTGAGCCCATGTGTCTTTTTCTCTGTGATATGTTGGAGTAACTCAATTACTCCTCAGTTAGCACTGAAAAGTGAATTCCCACTTCAAACTTAATTTTACATTCACATTCCAAGTCCATAGACAAAGGAATTTTGACTTTAAGATATAAAGGTTATCCCTCTAGCTGAGTGATTTTTTTCTATCAAAGTAGAGGTCAGGGGAAGTAATGAATTATGACAGACACACACATATGCACACAGAATGAAAACATGTTTCTAATGCTGCTGAGTTGTGTTTTCTCCCATTTTCCTATCACTTTGCAACAGTACATACTCACCAAACCACCAACAAGCTAAAGCGATAAATTATGGTTCGCTGAACTCATCTATCTGAGATCTGGTGCAGATAGGAAGGATGAAATAGTCTTATTTTAAAAGTCAATATTTTAAACAGTTATATTAGCGAGGTCATCAGGAGCTGACAAACTAATCTGGGCTCCTTGGGAATTATAGCAGCAAAAATAGATCCAGTAAATGCTCCATTTTGGTTTCCTACAAAAGCTTGGGGAAAAGTCATGGTAGCAAAACATCTCCCCAAGCTCTGGGTCTGCTCAGCTTGTTTACACAGACATGCACATGTGCAGTTACACACACAGTTCCACACATGCTAGAGGACGAGGCTTGCCTTTCCACGCAGACACATACACACACATAGCTGGGCACATCCCAGGCTTCTGATCCTGCATATTTTAGGTGGCCTGCTGAGAGTCAGTGGAGTGAGTAAGGTACCTGAGGAAGGATATGGAAGATTTTTCCTCCTTCTTGTGGGCCTCCTGAAGTCTACATGAGGAAACCTAAAAAAAGTTTCAGAACTTTCAAGTTCCTTCCTCCCATAATCAGTTTTTAGAAGACTCAAACATCAGCCCATGGGAGACTCTCGACAGTTTGACATGATCCCCAGCTGCCTTATTACTCCTTAATTAACCTACCTAAGCTAGTTTTGACTTTTAATCAGACAAATTTCCCCAGGGAGAAACTAGTTAAACTGTGCAGTGTCTAATACAGGAGGAATTTCTGAAGGAGCTCATACTCTCCAAAGCTAACTCATGTGTGACAAAATCTTATTTATCTGACTTACTGAAATTTCTTTCTAAGAAATGCTATACCAAATGCTTCAGGCACCCAGGCTGTGCAGATATAATTATGGGAAGAATTTAAAAAAAAAAATCTGTTTAAATACAAACATGCACAAGTTTGCCTTTAAAACAGCCATGATGGGAAGTCTTCAAAAGGTTCAGAGGCTCAGTTTGAAAGTGACCAATAACCCATGTGGTCTGAAGGAATCACATTACCAATCTGTCTTTCCATATTTCAAGTATAGTTTGCAGTAAACTAAGTTTAGTACCACCAATTTTCCTGATATTTTTACCCTAGACAAATATCTTTCAGTTTAGCTTTAGTGAGATTGCACAGGTGTAAATGAGAACAGAATTCAGCTGCAAATCCTAAAATACGCCAATGTCTTTTTAAAGCAATATGTGAACAAGCTATTAATTCCTAAAACTTTAAAAGGAGTGCCCTAGGTTTCTTTCCTAGAGAAAGGAATCCAAATTAGTAAACTTAACTTCAGGAATGCCACAAGATTCTAGGAAAGCTTTACATCTTCCCTCATGAGGCAGTTATGCTTTCCAAAAGAATGTTTCAGTCATATCAATTTTCTATTCATTTTAGTTGGTTAAGTGACTTCACATTTGGTATCAAATTTTCATTTCTTTACAAAGATTTACAGTATAAATATATTGTAGCAAAATTTAGGTGCAGAAGGTATTCCTATATTAAAAATAAATACAGTAATGTTTCACAATAAGTCAAAATTATCAGACCTTCTTCTGGTATGTTAGAAGGAAAAGCGACATTAGGTACATGAATTTAAAGAAAATATTTTTCCTCTTAAAATCTTGTGTGATCCATGAGCTATATAAAAGGCAATTCAGAGGCTGTGAATGAGGCTATACATACGGCACATCTCTGGTTTCTGTTAACATCACAAACAACTTGAGCTTTGCTCTTGTGGTTACCATGAAATTACCAGAGCCCTTCAATATATTTACCTACTGTATGTTTTATACACACATCCACATGCACACACAGCCTTCCTGATAGAAAAACAAATAGGATTTCGTAGCTGTGACAAGAACATAACTGCAGAGTTATGGTTGTTAAACTGGTTATGATATAATTTCGTAAGCATATGACCATCTGTTAGACACTGCAGAGGAAAATGTGCTGAGGTAATTGGTCATTCCACTTGGTGTCATTGCTTTTTTTCTGCTAAACTTTCAAGCTCCTTGGGCTTCAGCTTTTTTATGCAGCCCCTGGAGAAATCACACAAACTCAAATATCAAAATTTTCTGGGAGTCTTACTATCGCTTCCCTAGCTTTGGTTCTCCCATCACCAAATCACTTGACTCATTGCAGTCACCTGTCTATCCAGACTAGAGCCTATCTCCAGCAGATACACGTGAGCACTTCTATTTGAGTGCACGTGTTTTAGTGCTTCACATGAGAAACAAAATTCTAATCTCTTTTAAGACCTCTAGATACTAAGAGATGTTATTATTATATTACGTAATAAATGTTATATATGTTGAATGTTATTATAATTACTCAAGTAAGTAATTAGAAACTACACATTTACTCTGTTTTCAGGGTGTTCCTGGTCACTGCATGGGAAACAAGAGTGTCAATAACTGAACAGTTAAGAATTTATGTAATTATAGAAAACATGTCAGTATCAGACTGATTTGCTAAACTTTGTCACTCCTCTCCTTGTGTGAAACAACAGTCCTTGCACTGCCAGAAAATATCAAATCTGTGCTAGCACAAGGAGCTGCTTCAGGCAGATTAAATGCAATAGCTGTTAAACTGCTCAAAACTGCTAGTTCACACCTCAGATCTGTTGGTCATTCCTAGTCCATCAGCACAATTAATTTGGTCTGTCACTTTCCACATTTTTTTTTTCCTGGGTGCCTGTTTAGAACATCCAAAATACAGGTAGAAGTTTGCCTGTTCTTCCCAAGTTTGTAGATTCTCAGAATAATTTAAAGTGAAAAGAGCCTCTGGGATTATTTTTCCAAACCCTTGCTCACAGCTACTCTTAAATTTAGGTAAGGTTACTCAAGCCCTATCCAGCCATGTTTTGAGTAGCTCCAGCTACGGAGGTTCTTTAATTTCTATGGGCAACTTGTCTCAAAGCTTCAGCACTCTCATCGTATTTTTACATTTATATCTAGACAGAAGACTTCTTAGTGTAATTTGTGAACATTTTGTAGGAGCTGTTCGACCAAGTGCACATGTGAAGATCACCTGTACTGTACTGGGCTCAGGTACATATGAGAGAGATGCAGCACACAATTTTCAGATATAAATAAAATGCTACCTGGCCCACGGTAGTAAGATGCTTAAAATATGCTCTAAAATATGTGATAGACCCCTTCAGTCCACATTTGGGCTTACACATGGTGAACAAAATAAAAATCTGATCATTAGATTCCACATTTAAACAAGTGTGCTAAGATTCAAAATAATGAGGATATGAAAAGTCATAAGCTTTTGTTCTTGTATGTTTTGTAAACTGTAAATTCTCTCTACTGCAATTTGGGGGCCAGTTACAATAAGGGTTAATTATATTTCAACTCTATGGTACAGTTAAATGCAAAATTTCATCTTTTGAAAAATACTATTTAAAAATTTGTCTATCTCAGAAAAAAAATTAATTCGCCTTATAATTAAGCCCCAGTAAAGTCACTCACACACTTGAAGAAATACGTTTCACAAAAAAAGAGATAGAACAACAAACTGAATGTTGAGACTATGAGAAGGTCCACATACAGTGGTGGTTTATTACCAAGAAAAAGTAAAAGTGCAGTGCATAAGCTACTTTCTGTGGAGCAGACACCCAGAAGGATTCGAAGTGTCACTCTTGTTGGAACATCAGGCACAGCAAGGCAAGTGAGCACACATGCAGCAAGGCACACACCATCCAGGCGGCAGCTCAGCCTGAGCTGCATGCTGTCACAGCTAGACAGCATGAGTGTGTGATAAAACTGCTTTGAGGATAGCTCAGATATGTCTGCCACATCTACTCCTGCTTAATCAGTGTACCCATAGCCTTAATGAACTATTGTGATTAACTGTCATTTATATGTCTACTACGGTTAAAAGAAATTTTAAGTCATATAACATGTGGTGTCTAATATATTCCATATGAACATTTAATTGGAGCATGTAACTTTGATTATTGCTAATGGGGATTAGCCATATGTACTAAGGCTAGAGCAAACTATGATGATGATCCAAGGACTTAGTCCTTAACACATGTATGCTGATACTACTTCTACACTCTTTGATTGCCAACACATCATGTGATGCCATGCTGTTCAACATATTAATTTGATTTATCATTCTAGTGGATGGAATGAAAACTTCAGCATCTTCCTTCTATTTCTGAGATTTCAACATTTTCCTTTCTTTCTACACCTTCTATATCACTCCTGTTCCCATACTTTTGAAAAGTTTTTGTCGTCTTAGGATTCCCACCTGCACTAGCCTGGGTTTTTTCAACTGAATCAAAAAATTAAATTCTATCCTATCCAACTCCTGCCTGCAGTTTCAACAAAATTTTAAAAAAACCCAAACATTTTACACATGATACTAAGAGGGAAAGTAGAATGGTGTGACAAAATGAATCCTTTTAAAAGACCTTAGAAGAAAAATTACAACAAATGAACATGATTCAAAGAACAAGTAAGAAGGAGGAAAGATGCAAAGTAAGGAAAGAGTCTAGGTGGAAGAAAAATGTTACCCTTTTTTATCTGCTTTTCAGTGATACAATTTAATGTTTATTTACATACTGATGCACTTATTTATAAAGATAACATCTTTATAAACTTGATTCATATAGGGAAAGCTGCAAGTCTGTGTGATAATAGTATAGGCTCTTGTGTGCATAAAGAAGGAGAGGGTAACATGAAATTTTGTCTCAGGTTTTCTTGCTACTTCTCATAGGTAAGCATTGAATCTGATGAGATCAAGTGCCCTTTGTAACAGTAGCCTTCCTACTAACATAGGATGGCAGAAGGAGTCAAATAAAGACCAATGAGGTAAGAGAAGAACAAAGCTAAAGAGGTTTTTATTGTTCCTCTTCCAACATATCATTTATATATCTGGGTAAGATAACTACAGATGAATGCAGCTGAACCAGGTATGAGAATATAAAAACTTTTAGAGATCATCATACCTATTTTACACCTTATGTTTTAGGAATAAAAAATTCAATTGATCAGATTTTTGACAGCTTTAAAGGGAACCCATGTCTGGCACAAAAGTCCCTTTGGTTAAGTTTCCTGAACGTGAGTATCTAATACTTATCTGACCACGGCTGCCTACAATGAAGGATGGATTCTTCTTTCATATCCTGTTCATCAACACTTCAACAGTGTCTCAGATATCCTGAGACATCTTTAATGACACTTGACACTGTTTAGGTGACCGAATTAAGTATGGCTTGTTCACTAAAATTCACTCAGGTGAAATGAAGTAAACTTCCTCATGAAGGGAATCTGTATTCATTTCCCCACTGATGTTAAGATGCTCCATCTTCACTTTCACATCATCAGTAGGATATTGCTAGTGAAACTAAAACTGTCGAGGATATGTGTTTTTCTGAGTGCACTTAAGATGACTTAGACCACAATGTGTTGCATCTGCAAGAAAAGCTTGGAGTTCAAATACTGAAACTAATGAAACTGAAATCTTTCACTAAAATGAATGAAAACCACTGTGCGTAACATTTTCCTAGAAAAGTCTGATTTTCAGCATAATGTTGTTAAAGCCTTGAAAAAATATGGGAATAACAGATGATTGTGCTGGAATATTGTACGAACTGCCCTCCTCCGTAATCCAGGTTTTGACTGCATAATTAATGGAAGATATATGCATGCGGAATTTGGCCAGTTTAGGAGATATTCAATTTCATGGCAGGTAGATGAGCAATTTTTTTGAAAAAAAAAAAGCAATATCTAAGGTCAGCATACTGTAAAAATAATTAAGGTTAGCCTGAACGAGCAAAGCAAATTATGACCTACCAAAAAAAAAAAAATTAAATTGTTATTATCATGAAGATAAAGATGTGGAATTTAATAGCAAAATTAGACTGGATTATAGACACAAGTGTTGGACCAGACCACCTCCAGAGGTCACTTCCAACCTGTACCTTTCTCTGATTCAGAGTCAACCTTCTGTCTGAAATGAGTTGAAAGAACCATTTTCTCACAGGAAAAACCTTTCAGGTTTATACAGTCACACAATGCATAGCAGCAGTATGTTCTTAATTTGTATTTGATGAAGATAGTTGGTGAAGAGAAGTCCCCACAACACCCTCTGTTGACTGCAAGAGACTGATGTTTCTGCTGGAATGCAACCAAGATATGTTTTCTCAACATATCCATGGCTGGACTCAAAACAGAAAATCTGCCGGCTGCAAATCTTTATAATGCACACCAGAAATTCACATTTGTTCCTGCTCTTTCTGCCATACAGCTGTAAACATCTCAGCTTGATTTTATCCTTTTTCA
This sequence comes from Eulacestoma nigropectus, assembly GCA_013397775.1. Taxonomy (NCBI): domain Eukaryota; kingdom Metazoa; phylum Chordata; class Aves; order Passeriformes; genus Eulacestoma; species Eulacestoma nigropectus. Next base: position 246,864 of record VZTE01002252.1, read on the forward strand.
ACATTCAACCTATATTCTTATCCAGCAACAGGGAGTGTGTTTTTCCCTGTGTTGATTCTTAAATAAGCTTTAGTGAACTGTGTTCCACAACCCACAAGAAAAATTATTTACTCAAAAGCAGGCCAAAGCTTGTCTAATACTTGCTTATCTCTTTGTCACGAGAGAAGTGCTTGTACATGGGTAGGGGTGCAGGAATAAAAGTAAAGAAAAAAAGGATATTTTTTTCTTTTCTTACATTATCTACAATGAAATAATGGAATTATTTGGGAAATGAATTTATAACATTAGAATGAAACACGCAGATAACAATTTTAAGTACCTTTTCTGCCTGAATTGTGGGATAGATTGATGAATTTATAGCCAGTCAGGCACTGCATTTTTCCATAAGTGAGGCACTTAGAAATGGACATCTAGTTCAGAAGATTTGAATGCAGTGATATTAGTGGCCATTGTGTGTTTAGAACAGATTTTCATTGTCTCAGGCATTCTCACTGGAAATGCTATATATATGATAGGAATGTGGTTTTACTGAAGGTGAGGATTTAAGAATGTGAAAACTGTGAAGAATTATCACCAGCTTAGCAAGAACATGAAATTTTGTTAAATTGCTAATTACTTGGATACCTACTCATATTCCAGTATACAGAAAAGTAGCCAGCTTCTTCTCTGAGGGGTGGGCTATCTTGTTTTTATCATGTAGCTGAGCTATGCATGCAAGCACTCAGCTGAAATAGCCAATGTAAAGTGCACTCACACCTTCACTGAGCTCCCTGTTCCTGTTCTTGAAATATAGAACAGTACAACGCAGCTTTCTCATGCAGGCGCCCAGACTCAATTACACATTTGGGCCTCTCTGTTTACCTGCAGTCTGTTAGTCTGTGGTTGGAGGTGAGCACATTGTATAATGAGCACACATTTTGTATTTCTATGCATTTTAGAGATGCTTGATCTAAGATTATGGGACCAACATTTGCATTTCAATCTTCCATTTTTAAGAATCTATTAATTAATGATGGAAACATTTGTCAGGCTGAAACTTAGTTGTGTCATCTGTCTAGGAGATATTTTTTGACAAAAATGTAACCAGAAATGCAATTAATTAATCTTTTTAACAATCTGAAAGTACAGAATATTTTATTGGGTTTAGAATTTTATAGATCGTATTATCATATAATTAAAAAATGTGGAATTTTTGAAAAACATAAATTTTAGGGCAATCATTTTAAGTGCTTGCCAATGACTTATAGTATTCCATTATCTTATACTAATGAAACTTTGGTCAGTTGGGAAAATTTGTAGATGGAATCCTACTAAAAATACAAGATGAGCTTGCAGACGCAAAATTTAGTCTAGAAATCCCAAAGCTTCAGCACTCTTCCTTGTATCATTTGTTGTGATGCTATAGGTAAGTTGGAAAGACCTTCAAAAGAGAACTGACCACCTTGAGTGAGATCTGTGAGTGAGCGTGTCTGTGAATCTACCTGGGACTACCTAAGGTTGTGTCCACCTACTTAAACACAGAGTCTGTCATGCCATGGTTGCTAATGCAGTTTGGGTTATTGCCCTGTTACATTACAAAATTAAACCAGACAGACTTACAAGTGCCACCACAGCTGAGATGGTTGTGTCCATGTTCTGAGCTGCTGGAACACAAGCCAGCTCTGTCCCAGGCACCAAACCTAGTAACATGCAACCTCTTCAGCGGTAAAGCACGTTAAGCTGAGCAGAGAACACATGAGCCAAAGACCCCCAGGTTCATAGCTAATCATTAAGAATCATTAAAGTTGGAAAAGACCTCCGAGATCATCAGGTCCAGCATTTGACTGGCCAAACACTGCCATGCCAACTAAAGCATAGCACTAATTGCCATTTACAGTTGTTTCTGGAACACTTCCAGGGATGGTGGCTCCACCACTCCAATGCTTAACCACTGTTTCAGTGAAAAAATTCTTCCTGGTGTCTGACCTGAACCTCCCCTGGCTCAGCTTGAGGTTATGTCCTCTTGACCTGTCACTTGCTCCTTGGGAGAAGAGACCAAGGCCCATCTTGCTACAATCTCCTTCCAGGTAGTTGAAAACAGTGACATAGTCTCTCCTGAGCCTCCTTTACTCCAGAAAAATACCTCCCAGCTCCTCTAGCCACTCCTCATCAGACTTGTGCTCCAGACCCTTCCCTAGCTCCGTTGCCCTTCTCTGAACAAGCTCCAGCCCCTCAATGTCTTTCTTGTAGTGAGGGGCCCGGAACTGGACAGAGGATTCAATGTGAGGCCTCACCAGTGCCGAGTACAGAGTTGTAATCACTGCCCTGGTCCTGCACTATTGCTGATACGGGCCAGGATGCCATTGGCCTTCTTGGCCACGTGGGCACACACTGGCTCATGTTGAGCTGCTGTCAACCAGCACTCACAGGCCCTTCTCTGCTGGGTCACTTTCCAGCCACTCTTCCCCAACCCTGAGGAACTCTTCATTCAGCCAATTTAGAGCATGACCAAAGCAAGCTCATATAGAATAGGAGCACATTCTTAAGGCTGGCAGAGACCCAGATACCTAATGAAGCTGAAGACCACCAGAACACCAGCAGTGGAAAGGAACCATGCAAGATTTTTTGCTTTGTATGGTGCTTTTTTTCATTAATTATGTGGTAAAAGCAACGTGAAGCCAGACACATGAAAAACAATGGCTTCAGAATAGAAGCATTCAATGTGCCAAAACAAGCGAGCAGACAAACAAAAGCAGAGAGTAAGGCAAAGCAGTAAACCAAAGGACTGGAGAACAAAGACAGAAGATTATGATCTTATTACTCAGTGTACCTTACTATATACTAACATGGAACTGAAACAGGAAAAAAACCAGATTAAACCAACTACAACCATGTAAGAGAGCTGTCCTGTCCCTCTGCCTCTCTCTCCCCCAGAATGTACATTCAATTCTGATTCTACGTGGTTATATTACGGTTTCATGCTAGTAGGAGACTTGTTCTATTTAACGGTCCATAAAGAAATGGTGCACGTTCAACACATCAGAAGGAAGTTGTCTAGAGATCATATAGTTTATACTTCATCTTAGCAAAGTATACAAAACTGGAGTTGTTAAGACAGCTGCCAAACGTAGAACCAAATTACTGCTTGGTCTTTACCATACCTGAGGGTAGCTGTCAGTCCTTGGAAGAACAGATATATCATAGGTGGCAGCAAAGTGGCTCTTAGCTTGCTGGATCTGACCATAGCGTTCTCTTTTCCTCCATTTTGCTCTTCGATTCTGGAACCAAACCTGTAGTATACAAGGAAACAATCATCAGGGTAAACTAAATTATATACTGTGTGAAGAGTTTTAGGAAAAAAACCAAGAGATTTTGGACATTGGCTTCGTTTATCTACAGAAGAGAAGTTCCCTACCTGAAAATTAATTTCTTACAGTTTCAATCTTGCAAATGTCTTAAGTTATTGCTGGCTATTTTAAAAGTACATATTGTTTCCTTTTTATTATCCAAAAAAAACAGACAAAACAAAACAAGCAAAAAAACAGCCTGAGAAAGATCAGTCTGTAGCAAGTAAAATTATAAAGAAACATTCTCTTAAATTCCCCTTCCCACTGACTTGCTATAACTACCCATAATCTGCCTCCTAGACATGTCCATAATCTTTATCAAGTGCAGTAATAAAAAGGCAGGAAAAACTGGCACAAGGATAGTACTCTGCAGAGCAGGAAAGGTTCCTATAAGGAAGGCTAAAAGGCCAGGAAGATAATAAACAGTCACCATGCCACAGACAGTTTTTGAAATACTGTGATTTTTTTTCACATTGGTGTTAGGTGATACCTGTTTCTTACAATGGAAAACAAAAGAATGGCACTTTAAACTATCAAATAATTTAGATTTTATGCTTTAATTTCTTCATACTCCTTGGACTGTTCTGTAATATTTTGAGTGTCAAGTATTATATCAAAAACCTATTATATGTCCATTTCTTTCTGTTAGTGATAACTGTCATTGTCCCATGGTCTTAATAACTTATTTTTTTCTTTCAGACAGTTTAGTTTGGACTGGTTAAGAATTATCCTGTTGAATTAAGGGGAGCTAAGAAAAGTGACAATGTATAAAAGTAATATCCAATTAGGCTTTATTGTTCTGCTGTAAGCAAGCTCACTGAGACTCACACTGCTAACAGAACCATTACTTTTTTTAAAGGAAACAAGGCCACTGGTTATTCTTCCTGCTAAATTGATCATTAATTCATTTTGATATATACATACAAGAATAGTGGGTTTTTGTATAGACACTTTCTGTATTTTGAGGGATATTTTCTGCATCCATATTGTGGGATATTTAAAATAACACTGTCTGGTTTGTAATTTCAGTCTTGCATTGATCTCTGGAGAACTCAACTGTCTTTTGATATTGTTTAAGCAACCAGGGCATAATTTCGCTCATTTTGATTCCCAAGGATTTGTTGCAGATTTAGTATGTGCAATCTTTTAAAATGTATTCAGCAATCAAAACAAGGCTCATGCATATAACTCCTGAGCATATATTGTTAGGGACCCTGGTGGTAAATTTGTATTATTTATGATGCCTGAGATTCAGCAAATAGAAAAGGGATGGCAAAAAACCAAAAAAATCTCTTGTCTCCATGGGAGGCATCAAGGACACGATAAGGAAATTTAGTCATGAAGTTCTTTCCTTGAAAAAAGACCTTGACAATCTCCTTAGAATGGGTACTAATTACTGGACTGACATTCAGCAGGAAAGAGAACAACTTAGATAAATTAGGTTCAGGTTGGCACTCTCTGCATGTGTGCAGGACAAATATTAAATTGGATGTTGATGAAATGGTGGTGAATGGAACTGTGGGTAAGGTATCCAGCTGATCACTCTGCTACACTAAATCTAACAATTTGCTTGAATTCATAGAACTAAATGAGAAAAAGCACATATTTTTTTCCTTTGACAATCCCCCAAAATGTTTCTGTTTACACCACTTTACTAGAAACTTACTCTTGGCAGAGATAAAGTAACCATTTGCCTCCACAAAGCAATGTAGAAATCTGCTGCTTGTTATCCTTGAATTGCCAGATGCTTGCCTTTAATGACGTAAGGCCTTGCAAATTGCTTAATCTTGTGATGGAATACTCTTGCTACTCTGGATAGAAATGATCAACATGTCCTTTCATATTTAGCATAGAAGAAATGCAAAGATTGGTTATCTTTTAAGAAAGGGAAGAACATGCTTAAATAAACTAGAAATAGATACTCTGTCTGATATAGACATATATTTTTCATTTACTGTGTTCTTTTTAATACTCTTATCATATGAAGCCTCTAAATCTTAGGGAAAAAAATGTGATAAAAAGTCAGTGACACATTTTAGTTCAATTTTCCCCTCCCTGTTCTCACTATTAATTTGTTCTTGAAGTAGTTCTCTGTTTTCCAGAATTATGCATTTGTTAGAATAGTGTTTTAACATTATGCTACCTTCTTTTTTTTAAGTCAAGACTAAATCCCAGTGAATGGAAGTCATACTTGGAAAGCTGTACCAAATTCAGAAGGAGAGGGATTGCACAGAGCCTGAAGAGTTAAAAGCCACTGAAACAAATTCCATCGGCATTGCTGATATCACATCGATGTAACTGAACATGCAGTTTTGGACTCTATTTTCTGATGACAACAGTGAATATGATGTCTGATTGAATAGACGTGAAAAGAACACTTCTTAATAAAACTAATTAGCTGACTTTGTTTCTGAAAGTGTTTCTTATTTAATTTCAGTTTGTATGCATGTGCACTGACGCCTATTTCTCTATATGCATGTCTGAGTATGTGTTTAATTACAAGTTGTGAAGTTGTTATCATATTCAAGTCACTAAATTAAAAAAAATTAATCCCACTCTGTGAGAATCAACAGGACTGCTATTCTCTAAACTGAAATAACGATTATTACCAGAACAGGGAAGATATCAAAAATTAAGATAAACTTGCAAAATGTGGCTCACACTCTTCTAATAGAAGACACCTAAACAAGGGAAAGCCTGCATTTCCTGGATATTTAGCTTCTTTTCTCACCATTGCACATCAAAAGCCATAGATATTATTGAGATTACTGCATGAGCACATACTGAATGAATCACATTTGTACGCAGTTACGATACTCAAATAGTACTAAGTGGTCAACAGTATGTTTTGCTCCAAAAACTAGAATAACATTATTCATCAGTTATGAAAGTTTAAAAACCAGCAATTGTAACTCCTAATTTTGTGATTTCTAAGATCATTCCACAGAGCAAAGATGAAATGATCCTGTCCTTTTTTTCATACAGGCACAAACACACACACAGATCCACACACACATCTAAATAAGTATAGGTATCTAGATATATAGATATTTATACACTGCAAACTCTTTGGATAGAAACAAGGAATTTGGTTACTTTTTTTGACTGCACTTTTACACTTTTTACACTGTACTTTTTAGACTGTACTGCTGTAACACACACAAAATCCTCTGCATCTGAGATCTGCATCATCACCAGCCTGAACTACATGCAACAAGTCTTTAGTGGGATCTTTATACGTAACACTTTATGTTTTCATGGCCTGGAATTCTACAAGAGATCAAGACAGCTTTACTACTGATGTTGTTTTCTCATCATTTAAACAAGTGTTCAGAACTGCAACACAAGCTATTTTTAAAAACAACAAGTTATTTTAGCACTACAGCATAACAGCTCATATCCATAAAGAAATGAAGCGAAACGAGCTGTTTACTTTAGCTTTACAGGCTTTTGTACAATCCCCAAGAGTGTGATTTACACATTTCTACAATTCACAATTTGTCATAGGAATGCTGAAGTTTGGTTCTTACCTGAACTCTGGCCTCAGTGAGCTCTGTTCTCAGAGCTAGCTGTTCTCTTACATAGACATCAGGGTAGTGAGTTTTCTGGAATACTTTCTCCAGTTCCTCCAGCTGCAAACTGGTGAAAGTTGTTCTGTGTCTCCTCTTCTTACTGCTGGAGACATTGCTGTCACACTTATCACCAAGTTCATCCAGGTCCCCCTTCTCCTGCAGCCCTTTCACTGGAGACATCCTGAGATTGTTGCAATTGTCCATGGGCCTGCTCAGCTCTGTGTGAAGAGGCTGACCTTCCACTTTAGTAATCCCGTAGTTCACTGCATACAAGGTGGGTTAACAGCTGGTTAATAAATGATCAAGGGAGAAGGGGAGGCGTTTAGATTCAGGAGTTCATATAAAACAGTTTCACAAGGAACAAGATTCTATCGTGGCTGTGTTGTTTCTGTATGAGATCATGGAAGAGGAATTTGTAATATTAACTACTGATAGAATAAAAGTGCTAAATCACATTGAATTTTAACTGAGAATTATGTCTGAAAATATCATCTGAAAACTTACAGAGTAAGGAGACTGTTCAAGAGGCTTGGATATTTTCACTCTGCCACTACTGCCGCTAAAGTAGTTAACAATCCATGAAATCAGCATCAGCGAGAGTTGTACAGATAAGGAATCTTAGCCCAAAACAGATTTTCACAGAAGAGGCACAAAGCTATTGACAAACGTGTCTTTAAACTTGGAAGCAAATGCAAAAACTTCTATTTCTATGAAAACACAAACTAACAATAAAGTAAACTAAATAGCTCTAAACTGACAAATCAAGAAGCAAATGAAACCAAAAATTAAATTCATTTTAAAAACTCAATAAATTCCATATACCTTCTTTTGGATTTGTGAAGTGGAATTGTTTCCAATTAGGTTTATTATGGTTACAAAACACAGGGCATTTCTGCAAAATGTTAACTTATTAAAAGAGATAATTTCATATACTTTGTATAAGGATTGCAGGAACTATTTGTCTTAAGGTAAAACCTGAGTTGTAGAGGTAAGAAATATTTCACAGTAGCTTCTTAATAGAAAATGAAAACATTTCTTACTTTTCAATATTTTTTACCTATCACACGTCACTGGAAAAGTAATGAGATAAGTTATAGTTTTCAAAAAACTTTTTTTTCTTTTCTAAGAAACAGGTAAAAAAAAATTTCAAACTCCGTAGAAATTAAGATTTACAAAGATGCCACGTAACATAAGAAGCCTGCTTTGAGATTTTCTCACATTCTCAGTAATTTCTTTTCTTTCAATTCGAGCTGATTGTAATGAAATACAATTTTTAGATACTTACCATCAACACATACATAGATAGGAAATGCCCCAAAGCCCTAGAGGCACACATTAAATCAGTTAATTAAGAAAAATTCCGAAGTATAAATCAATTTTCTATAGCCTATTCTTTTTAAAATTACACTTGAAGAAATCTATCAATATTTCTTACCATTTTTTTCGTACAAATAAAAGAATTTTCCCACATATATATATATACTTCAATGACTATATGAAGTCAGAAAACGTATGATATTGTTAATCTTCTTATCGCAGCCGATCTTAACCATGTTTTCCAATTCTTCTAGGAGATTATTTTTAATTTTTTTTCTATAGAGATTTTCATCATGTTGGAATAATAAGGAAAATTTTAAATGGTTTAAAAAGAAAATATTCCACATTCTCCTTGCCGATAGGCTAGAAAATTTTAATATTTGATAGAATGTTTAACACTGTTCTTTGGATGACCGACGTGGTTTTCGGAAGAACCATCTTTACGCATCGTTTGGTAACACGGCAGAGAGAACCGCGCTACCGTCGCAGGACCATATTTGAAGGAACCAAAGATGACCAAGCGACCTTCCGTTCCCTCCCTGGATCGGCACCGGAGAGCCGGCCGTGTCCGGGGTCCCTCCGACACCGACACCCCGGGATGCTTTTTCCCGGGAGTTTGCTGGGTGAAAGCGCCGCGGCTCGCAGCGGGGCGGGAGTGGCCGAGGAGCGGCCGGAGGCGACCAGGGCCGGCCAAGGGGGTGCCGGGGGGCGGCCGGGGGGTGCCGAGTGGTGCCGGGGGGCGGCCGTGCCCGGCAGCACCCTCGGGGACCCGGCCCGTCGGTTCCCCGGGCGGGCTGCCCCGGGGGCGGGCGGGCCGTGCCGGCGGGNCCCAGACCGGGGCCGGTAGGGAAGGCAGCAGCCGAAGGGCTGCACTGAATGGAAAAGAGCTCTTCAAAGTAGGCGGTTGCCTTCTCGCGGCATTTTTTCTTAATAGCAATGGTAGTAGTATTAAACAGTAGTATTGTTACTGTTATTGTTATTTTACTACGACCTGACAGCCCCTCGCATGTCCACAGCCAAAGGCTGCACAGCTGCCTGTGGTCTTCCTGGGTGGGAGAATCCCTGCCCTCCCCCGTATATCTCCAGGAGGGAGAATAACCCTGGGATGACGACTCACCGCTGTTGTCCTGGCAGGGTGATGTCCTCTCCAGTCTCACATGATGCTCAGCTCTTTGCAGAGGGTTGAAGGCCTGTACACATTTGCTGCCTGATGTTTTGCTATAAAAGGACTCATTGTCCAAAGTTTCCATAACGTGCTCCAAACTGCCTCCTGCTCCCATGTAAAAGTCACTGTTCTTGCTCGGCTGGCTCTTCAGGGCAAACTTCTCGCTCAGAAAATCCATAATCATCTAAGGCTGCTTCAGAGCCTCTTCCCTAGACAGAGGGCTGGACTGTGAGCAAGGAAGGGAGAGTGAGTGGATGGGAGGGAAGGAAGCAGGGAGGAAGAGGCGTTCAGTGCTTAGGGAGCTGCTTTGCCTCTGAGCCTTTGATTTGTCTTGTCTTGAAAGGGGAACCCGAAGTTGCTCTTATATCTTGAAGCTCAGCAGGACTTCTTTTGCAACCTCCCATTTCTAATGAATATGAAAATAAGCAAGCAGCCTAACTCCACCCCAGGTCCCCCAAGACCTAATCCCAACACAGGAGGGAGTTCCAGGCCCGTTTTCCACAGACAGATCTGTTTCAGACAGACACACACAAGCATTCGGGGAGGGTGAGGGGAGAAAGGGAGGGAGGGGAGGGAGGACAAATAAAAAAGACATTTCCCCTCTGCAACCTATTCTCATTTCTCCAGGGATCCTGGAAAGAGTAATCCTTCCCTTCCCTCCCTCTCCTCCCAGCTCCCTGAGAGGCTTAGAGTAAGGTACTTTCAGGGGCACATACCCTCAAGTAAAGGATCTTCTTTAATCGATTTAACTGATACGTCGGTAGCTGCAGTCCTGTTCTCTGAAGCAGCAAAATTAAGAACCGGTGTTCCTTCTTTATTAAACAGTTCAGAAGTTTTGTCCTAGAGTTAAACACAGAAAGAAATATTAGAGGCAGTTGTTTGTGTAGAGGGAATGGAAAACAGAGAAACTTAAAACTAGAACTCTCTCACATCAGAAACTGGCCTAAAAGAGAATTTGTCTGCTATGAAACAGATCTCAATCAGTCTGTCTGTGTGTGTGTGTTTGGGGTTGGGGGGTGGGGGTGTGTCTGTGCAAAGTGGTTAAAACGGACCTTTATTTTAAATCTCCTGAAATATTATCATTAAAAAACAATACTGTTTCTAAATGAAAGTATTTTTTTTAAGTCTTAGGTAATAAAAAGAAAAAGAAATGAGCCATATATGCATGCATTCCTATGGATATTGGAAAAGCGGGTGGTTTTCACCCAAAGTGTGATCTTTGAAGTGTTGAATTCCTTGGTCCTTTCACACATTGATAAGATTTAAAACATAGGCGAGAGAGACAGTGGACTATTTCGAAAAGGCACTAATCACAGAAAAGGGCTTCCGTGCTTCCTCATGAAAGGAGTACTCGGCGAAGTAAAGTAAACGCGAGGCTGCAATCACTTCAGTTGAGTTTTTCAGCATCGTGGGCCCTCGCTTGTCTTTTCTACTGAGGCTGTTTTAGAACCCAATTCGGCGGGCCCTTCCCCCGCTGGGACGGGGAGGGGAGAAGAAGCGAGGCTTTAATGAGTGGCTGAAGTATCGGTGCAACACTGGCCAGCCGGGGCTGCGGAGAGGCTTAGAGACCTTTCCTGTGAACCCAGTCAAAGGTGAAGGGAAGGCCATTTCGGGTCCAGCATGTTTCCCGGCAAGCAACTTCCCTTCTTTCTTCAGCTGGTCTCTAATTTGATATTTTCCCGGAGAAAGGGGTAGCTCAGGGATGGTTTTTTCAGCTACCACTGTCGAGTAGCTGTGGGCACCATCCGCCACACGCACCATCTGCCCTTCCCTGTCATCTGTCAGGGCCAGGCTGCTACCCCCACACCTCCGTCCGAGTGCCCAGCGCTACCCGCCGCCATCACCGAGCTGGGGCTGCGGGACGCGCGGAGCCCCGTCGTGACAGAGCGCAGAGGTGGTGCTCGGGGACTTGGGGTGCGACGGGTTTTTTTGTGGTACGGGGGTGTCGCTTCGGCCGGGGGTTAGAGGTGGAAGCGGTTTCCGTAAGTCCCCGGGAGAAGAGGAATGGAAGGGGCGCGGAGGACGAGCCGTGCCCGCGGTGCGCGGCCAGGTGCGGCAGAGGCCAGCCGCCTGCCCCGGGAGAGAGGCTGGACCCTGCCCCAGGGGCCGCTCCAGGGGCAGTTCCCGTCCCCGGATTTCTCATGAAAAACGACACGTTTCCTCCTTGCACCTTCTGGAACAACGCCTGCTCCGGACCCGGGGAAATAGATCCTCTCCCTGCCCCCGCATCTCCGTGTGCTGGCACTTCGGCAGAGTGTTTATAACTCTGCGCTAAAAGCACTAAATGCCTTGGGGAAGGGAAAAAAAAAAAAAGGCAGTGGGGGAGAGAGACAGAGAGAAACACAGAGAGAGAGAGGGAGAGGGAAAAAATGGAGCTCTGGATGTCTTTTAAATGAAAGACACATGCAACGCTTTTGCAGCCTGCTATCCACTTTTATCCCAATAAATGTCCCTCTTTAAAGACAACTATTAAACTCCAGGAAAGCCGAGGACAAGGAGTATCTCCTATGACCGTAAAGCCCCCAAGACCTGCCAGCAGCAGCAGGGTTCTTTCTAGGGAGGCCGGAGGGAGTGCGGGTGCCTGTCCGCGGGGATGCGCGTGGCCCGCTGGCGGCGAGGAGCCACCTCGGCGGCGGCAGCGCTCGCTCCCCACCGAGCTGCTCCGCACCCCGGCAGCCCCTCCACCCTTTCCCTCCCGGGAGGATCGAGCCACCCCGGCGGCGGCGGCGGCAGCCGACCCGCGGGGCCGTGGAAGCGCCGGCCTTGTCTGGGGACCGAGCTGGGGACGGGCTGCAGCGTCCTCTGTGCTCTTCACCCCTGCTCCGCTGAGAAAACACGACCCTTCTGCAGCTTCTTCTCCCCAGCGGGGACTCCTCTCCCTTACAGCCTCGTCTTTGCGAAGCACTCCCAGCCGAGATTAGCGCCGACATTTATATATATGCGTTTACAATATCTGAGTATTAAATCTAGAGCGCGATACCCACTATAACCGGGTCTTAAAAGCTGTCCTTCTTTAACAGGAAATAATAAATAAATAAATAAATAAATAAAAATCAGAGTGATTCCACATCACTGTTAGCTCCAGGGACCAAATTCTGCTCTCATTTACCTCTGTGCAACCCAGCGCACTTCAAAGGGAAGGAGAGATGTAACCTAGGGGAGAATTGGCGCCACGTATGGCATTCGTTCTCCTTAAAAGCTTGAAAACAGAAAGCTGACTTCAGCGGGCTAAAACCATTTGAGAGGGGTTGGACAGATCCCGGGGGAGAAGGCGGCAAAGGGAAAAAAATTCTGTGCTGAGGTGAGACAGCTTTGAAAAGCATCTTTCTTCAGGGACCTACTCCCTCCGCCAGGCAGCCCTGTTATTAAGGGCTGCACGCAGATGTGCCGCTGTGTTTCCAGAGATGGAGTATCTCCTAAACCTTCTGTGAGAGGGTGTTATGTGTGATGGAGAGACGTTTCCTGACCAGAGGCGGTGTGAAGGAGCTCGCCCCTGCAGTGCATAGGAGCTCCTTGGGGGAAGCCTGTCCACCGGGACGAGCCGGGCGCGCACACCGCGGGACGCTCCGCGGTACCGCTGGGCTCTCCTGCGGGGACGGCAGGCTGCCTTACCCCCGCCGTCCTCGCATTCCTTCCCTTCCTGAGATCAGAAGTTACAGACCAAGCGTAGGAATGAAGATCCCGCATAAATTTCAAACGCCTCTCTGCCGAACAGTCAAAGAATTTAGGAAGAGGAATGCGCGACTGCGGTGCCGGACCCCGACGCTCCGTTTCTGGATCCGCAGCTGCTGCTGCTCGGGATGGCAGTTTTCAGCAGAAATAGGGCTACTGCGTGTTAGAGGGATCTCCTCGCACCCTTGCGTTTGTTTAAATAAAGTGAGAACGGCAGCAATACGGGCGGTGATCTCCCTTCAAATGTCCAGGAATCCCCATCCCCTCCAGTCCCTCCTCCCCATTTCTAGTACCGGGTTTTGACCATGGATGTCAGGACAGAAAGAAGATTTTTATTTTTTAATCTGTTTTACACCAACACTTCCCTTCAGAAAAGTTGCAACACGAAATTTATTTAAGGATTGAATGGGAGGAAATTCGCGCTACCTGGGACTCGGCTAAACGAATTTTGGGAGTACTATTCAATTCCTTCCACATACGCACATTCCAGTTGTCTGGGAAAATGGAAGGCGAAGCAATGAAGATCAGGGCTGGGTGCTCCCGCGGGAGGGGCGGCTGAGGGATGGTTATAGGGGAAGAAGGGAAGCAATACGTTGTCTTGAATGGGATTAAGCACCCCAATAACGGCCGGGGGTCGGGGGGAGGGTGCGTGAAACACGAAGAGAACTGTCTATCTCGAAAAACAGGTGCTCGAATGGTTCAGTATTTCCACAAGCCTTCTATTTTCTTTGCTGAGGCTTTACCTAGGAGCTCATTTTAATTTCAGACACGGAGATTTTACTGCATGAGACGGGTGCAGACTCCAGAGAGACCCTCTGAGAAACCAGACTCTCGGTCTCTGCCACTCGGTCCTGGGAACCGACCTGACCTGCGGAGGCGAAAAAAGGTGTAAAAAGACACTCTGCGACTCGCTCTGTATGTCCCTCCCAGTGGAACGTGGCAAATTGCAAATTACTGATCCAAAACCTAGCTTGGCTGAGTAATAATTTTCCAGACATCCTGTTTGTGAGAAGAATCATGCGAAATATTCTTATTGCCAGCAAAAAGAAGCGCATTGCCTCTCAATGAACACTGAAAGAAGTTGAGTTTTGGGGACTGCTCTATTTCCTTTTTTTTTTTTCCTTTTTTTTTTTTTTTTTTTCCTTTAGGTATGTGAAGCATCACTATTTTAATCCCTGAAAATAAAGATTGTGTTTCGGATTTCCGCAGCCAGGCTGCAAAAGGTCCCGATCCAAGCCCCCTTTAACGAACTTTCTTCCTAACAGGCAGGTTTTGTTCACCTGAGCAAACAAACACAAATCGGTTCTGGTGTACGTGGATAACTTTAAGATTTTCCGTTCGGAGAGGAAATGTTTAATTGACACTGTTTGGAGTGACTTTACCAGAAATCTGGGATCTGTAGTTTCAGAGATCAGTGAAAGTGTAGGAGCAAATCGACTACACTTCTACTCAGTAATTTAATGTTAATTCTGCGTGGGCAGAGGACGAGCTTATTGAGCCCCGCTCACCTCGCACAGGGAAAGTGGTGTCACCTCTCATTAGGCTGGGCCCGAGCCTGGAGCCTTTCCCACTTTCCCAGCCAGGCTCGAGGTTCAGACGTTTCCAGGTCTAGTCCACAAAACAACCCGAACGTAACGACAGCAACCATTTCACGGTTCCTGCAGTTTGGCGCTTTGACAGTACCTCAGCTGTTTGGGAGACTTCCTGTATGACACCTGCACAGATAAAATGAAGATTCCACGTGCCTCAAAGGCATATTCAGGGGCCAGGCAAGAAATTTGGTGAATGGGAAAGTTGCCCCGTTAGGAAAGCAGGATTGCTGTCAGGGGTGGACAAACCTCGACAATTTTCTGCTTACAACAGGTAGTGACTCTCCGTAAACCATTTTTTTAAAACGCAAAATAGAATGATATAATATTTAGTGTGTTGATTTAATCTTAGCCTTATAAGAAATCTCAGTAGAGATGCTCTATAAAAGCATTAATCTCTTATCTCGATCTAGTTCAGATTATAATGAATCCTACTTACATATGAGCTATAAAAACAAATCCTACACGAATTTAATCTATGTTTCATCGGACTGCTATTGTAGCCCTTTATCAAGTTTAGAAAGGATTTGAAAGTTGGGTCGTGGGACTCAAAGCCCCGCGCAGTTTGGCACCACCAAAAAGAAGAAATTTGCTCCTGAAGATGCTTCTCAAGTCCAATATACATATTTATACCTCTCCACTCCCCCCTCGCCGCACTTCGACTAAGAGTAGGATCTGACTTTCTACTCGGGATTTTAGGTGAGGCAAGCACAGAGCGGCTCTGTCTGCAGCCCTGGAGGAGGCGGCTGTCCCCCCGCCCTTACCGGGGGACAAAGCTTCTGGTGGCTTCGGCCGAGCCGGGCTCCTGCAGCCGGAGCGCCTCTTCAGAAGCCAAATCCTCGCCCCCTCCCCCTCTGCCAAGCTTTCCAACAAGTTATAGGCATATTCGCAAGGCAAAAGACAAACACCGTTCTTCATATCACAGAAATAGACGCATTATAAGAAAAATTTAGAAGTGAAAAAGCTCGCTATTAGGTTTTGCAGTAAGTTACGGTCGAACGTTTGCTTCTCCTCCCGTCCTTACCCCTGGGTTCTTTTTCCAAGGAGCGGGCGGTCCCCCAAAGGAGCTGCTAGCAAGTTTTAAGTGAACAATTCTGTCTAAATTACCCTTTTTTCTCTTCCATTGAGAAACAATGCTGGGCTGTAGGGCACTGAACTTTAGCGCACCTCTGCAAGAGAGCAAACTAAAAGCAGAGCCTTCCTTTGCAAGTTACCCAGTCTTCCCTGATTGCAGTTTGCCTAGTACTGGGACAATTCCGAAAATATAAGGGTTACATTACCGGAGCGACCCGAAGCTCTGAATGTATCGAGAGGCCTGGAGAGTGTGTGGGGGGGGGGCTGCCTTGTCATCTCAGATGAATTGATTTCTTCTAAGGCATGAAATATGGGTCGACATTGTGGTTTCTAAGCACGAAGGTAAAGGAAGGTGTGAGACAGAAGGGGCAGGGTCTAAGAAATAGATCCCTGTTCAAGTTGGAGGTACTAACAAATGGATGCATTGAGCTGCTTTGACAAGGACTGCCGGTTTTCAAGGCTACCTCGTTTGAAAGAACCCTTGCTTTTTTTGCCTTTTTCCCCCCAATGCGATGTGTGCTAGATGCGATTAAAAGTGTGTAATTCAGTGATGCTGAAAGCCACAGAGCAATTTTATTCCGGTCTTTCAGCACCGCCTCTGTACAGTCTCAGCCTTATTTTGTCATTTGCTGAGAGCTGCCTGTATCTTTTGAAGCGCTAGCCTGCATTAAGGAGCATCTATCCCCGAGCCTTTAGACTCTCTGCCCTTCTTACCAGAAACGGCTAGATGGATACAAAAAAGAACTTAGTGGTTAACCGATATGCTGCTAATATTTCATCCACGGGCCTCCTTCTCCTTCTTCTCCCCCCCCCC
>VZTE01002252.1:267022-332851 GCA_013397775.1 Eulacestoma nigropectus
TTACTGCACGTGTTTTCCTAATGCCCCCGTTCAAACAGAGGGTTTAAAGAACTACTGTGCATACCTTCAGGTAAGTTGCACAAAAAAACACAGTCCAGGCATCTGTTCAGGAGAGCTCGTAGAAAGCTCTTCAATTTGCTTTGGGGAGTAACACCCATCAAGGGTTCAATGCATAAATGCACCTTGATGTTTTCTTCTTTATTTGAAATGAATGCTTTTCTACATTCCTGAGTCTCAAGCTTCATACAGACAAGGAAGATTTTTTAAAAGAGCTTATTTGTACGAAGTTCCTCATCCTTCATGTTAAAGGATCTTCAGGGAACAGAAAAAAGGGTCGAGGAGATGATGCTAGTGAGCCTGGAAGAAGTCTGAAGTACTGCAAAGGCAGCAGCACATCCAGAAATGCAGTTTCAGGGTTCTGTGATGTAAGTTTTGCTGAACTGTCACTGACTCACAGCCACTCCAACATCAGAATAGACTGACAGAGAAACTTACTTTTAAGAATACGTTCTTGTCCTAAATGAGAATTAATGCATCAGGGGGTAGGTGTAGAGGGGACAAAGAAAAGTTGTGGGGGGGGAAGGGGGGGGGAAAGGAAATTAAAAAGAGCGAACTAAAATAAAATCCCCAAAAGATGCAGAAAAAGCATGAAACTCCTTGCAGAGTAGGGCTTGAAAAATTAATGTCATAAATATCCACCAGGTGTATCATCTGTGTTACCTCTGACCTTACGTACTATAAGATGTAACTACGAACACCAAGGCACGTTGGTTGCTTTACCTTATCCCTGAATGCAATAAAGATCTTTCTGCTAGCTTGAACAGAAGTTGCACCTTGCACCTTGACGTATTTGGTCAGACATGTTGTACTTTGAACATTGCAATTCTGAGAAAAATGTGTTGGACACAATAATAAGACCTCATCCTATTACACATTGCAATGTTATGTAATGAAAACAGCAACATGTTTTGGCATACTTTATACCTTTATTTCTGTTGGGTATATTACTTAACTTATGAATGACAATACCAACTAATTGAATAGCAGACTAAGCATATCATGAACCCAAAAAGGCTTGTCAGTGAATATTGTCACTCCAATTTGTAATTCAGTAAACTGTATATCAAAAAGCTACCATTAATCTTTGCAAAATAAAGTGCCTTTAAAAATGTTGCCAAACCATTTTATTTAGGCTGGGAGGTATTTCTCATTAGAGACACCTTGAAAGCAAAAAGATTAGGTATGATAACTTTTATACAGCTGATATTTTTTTAGATATAGATGTAGCTACAGATATAGATGATGCACATATAGAAAGAAGCATAAAATCTGAAATACCCCTTATTTACAGCTCTGGTGATGTGCAGTATGTTATGGATACTCTAGATAAATAGAGGGGACAATCTGCAAGAAGTGTTAAACTATGAACTTCTTGATTTTGTATTTTGGTTTCCAGTTAACACCTGTAACAGTGGCTACACACTGCCAGGTGTAGTGGCAGACATTTTGAAACAACAAAGCTTTTCCTACAAAACTTATAACTTTCATGCTAAAAGCAAAATCACAAAAGCTCCAGTATTTGTTGGTGACATTTAAAAGTCATTATATTGCAGATCCTGAAACCAAGCTGAACACTAACTTCATACATTGGGAAACTAACTAGGTAAGATAAACACCTACCGACATTTTACACCCTGTTGACAACCACAGCATTTCTATAGTCAAGTCAAGCAACCTTCACTGATGATAATTCCCCAGAAAGGCAAAGAAATCTTTTCTGAAATAGGGTGCACTGACTTTTCAAAAGCAAAGTGATAACAAAAACAGGACACTGGTTCAAACAAGCAAAATTATTTACTGGAGGTTTTCCATGAGATCAGCCATCTTTTTATCTGAAAATGAATGCGAGTATTCACAAAAGTGGAGATAAATGCTTTTAATCCATAGTTGGATGTGTATGTTAGCATAAAAAACACTTTACAAAATAACATCACATGTTAATTTAAGTACATTTTTAAAACAGCCACAATGTATGAATTTATGTTCTTTACTGACTGAAGTTTCAAGCCCCATTACCCTCTCCACCTCTTTCTCCATCTACAGGGGGTTGAGGCTTACAAAAACAGACAAGGAAATACCAAAGACAGCCTTTTATAGATCCAATTAGCAACTTATACCTCAAAGTGGAAAACATTAAAATAATGTTAGGCTTTGAAATCAAGGAACATTTTCTGTCCTGAATGCTGATGGACAAAGCATTGACTAGAAGTAATGAGTTAGATACCCATGAATAGTTGAAATAGTATTTCTTCTCTTTCTCTAGATTTCCTTGCACCACAAAACATTTACACATGGGTCTGAAGGAGCCTCTTTATGTGAAAAAATTAAGTTGGGCTAACAGTGACACGTAGATCTAATTTTACATCATCCCAGACGAAAATGGGAACCTTTTAATTTTTTTTTAATTCTCTAGGAAACAGAAGTATTTGAAAGTATAAGACAGTAACAGGTTGCTTTATCATATTATGACAATAATTTACAATGAAAGATCTAGAGGACTACTCATATTCCTAAAAAAAGAAAAGTGCATGCCCATCATTCGTATACTGGTTCAGTAAAATATTCTAAACAGACTTCTCTAAGAATGGCATTGCTGGCCGTTATAGCTCACAACACAGTTTGCAAGCATGTATCTTATTTTGTGAGAAAATGAGAATTCAGTGTTTCAATATGTGACATACATCACATGAACATGAACCCTTATTACATTTGGACGTCTCATCCAGTTCTTATAAGCAAGCCTAAACTTAGTCACTGAACAACAAATCTTGTAGAGTTAATCAGTTCTGCATTCTATACCACATGAACATATAAGCAATTGAAAACACAAACTATGATAACTTACTGACAGGTATAAAATACTTTGACCAAAAAATCCCACAAAACCCAAACCACTGTAACCATGTATAATAAAGTAAGTCAAAAGCAGTTAACTGAAACTGGTTTATTGGTAATAAATGAAAATCCAACAATTGATATTCAGAGGCTTAAAAAGAAACAGCTCTCCATATGCTCTCTGTATTTGATAAAATCAACTAGTTAAGTTATCTCCAATATTCAGCTAATATTTTTAAGCTTTTGCCTTTTTTTGCCTGCTCCCCATCCTCCGCTTAGCTGCACTGGATGGTCTCGAAATGATATTCGTTCTTTATGAGATGGACGCAAACATGATTTTTCTGGAGTAGAAATACTCTTTTCTAAACAAAAAAACAGATGTGAAATTAAAAACCAACCAACCAAAACTCCCTAAATTTCACTGTACCATATTCTTTTCAAGACAATAATATTTTTATGTTTAATTTGACAGCACACAATTTTTATAGTTATGTATTGCTCACCTTTTAAAAGTAATACAAGTATTTTCACAAGGTAGTATTTTCAAAAATAAAAACCCTCCTTATCCAAAAAGATAGTAAAATCACTCAACAAAATTATCATATTTTTAAAAGTGCCACTATCTGGCCATTTTGAACTTAAACACTTACGGAGATACTCAATGCTTTTGACACAAAAACTCATCCTTCAAGTGGATGAAGAACTAGTTCAGAGGATATATCTAATTAACAAGTTATTGTTTTACTATATTAGACCAAATAAAAGAGAGATTTCTTTTGTTCAAAGCTCAGGAATACTTAAACTTAAATGCTGGATGGTGCCACAGAAAAATTTAGGAATACATAGGAATATGTGAAAAAATCACTTTCATTGTCCTGCACACAGATGCTTGAGTAACTTAGATAATAGCTTCTACAAAACTCTTAAGACAATTATTTCAATAAAATAACCAGTAGGCATGACCAAAGGTATGATATTCATTTATCATAAATGAACACTTCACACCTGGAAATATCTTTCTTTGGCATCTCTAAGAAAGAAAACATCTGTGGAAGACAATCCAAACTTTGCAAAAGAATGATGTGATGTTCAGAATACAGCAGTTTATGTGTGTATATATACATATATATATACAAAAGTAACATGCCAGCTTATCAAATACATATTTTACGAACAACTTTTTGCCACTTACCAATTACCTGCATAGTTCCAGTATTTTTGATATTTTAATTTTTTAGTACTTCTCAATAGAAAAATTAAATTTCTCACAATACACAGTGCCAAAAAAGTAGAACAAAGTTTAAAGCATATAACCGAATACAATTCTATATACCAAAGAGTAAGAGTTTCTTCGTTTTCTCATTGATGCTTTTATGTAACCTGCTAGATCTAAATGTCAGGAGGTTTTCCCAGCCCACAGTTCCCTTTCTTATGAATTCTTAAATTATTGCAAATATATCTTACTAAATAGTTCTCTCTTTTGGCATTTAAGAGCTTTCAAGTATTTTTAACATTATCTCCATTCATCTTATGGCTCTACAGATGTAGTCAATTGTTTTTTTCTTAAAATATATACTTTACTCTAGATGTACCTCCTAAAGGTTTAAAATCCTGATATTTTGTCTTTACAGCACTCCCAGTTTCCTTGCCTTTGGATTATTTTATTTAACACCTCAAATGGTAGCAGATCTCTCTAGTACAGAAAAGGCTTTTGTTAAAGAGAAAAGAAAATATTTAATCAAGCAGTAAACTTTCCATTAATTATTTTGCCTGGGAACCATAACATATTCACTGAAGGCTAAAACCTTCAAACTAGTAAATTAAGTGGTTAATTAGTGAAACTTCAAAATAAATCTAACATGGCAATAATATTTTTTAAATTGCATGCCTTTAATTTAAAGAAATATTTTCTGAAATGGAAAACATTGTTAAACAACAAAAATAATTAAGACTGGAGTATGTTCTTCGTTAAAATAAAAACAAAAAGGAAATAGCTGTTGCGCATTAGAAGTGGAAAAAAAATTTTGGCCAACTTATTCTTTTCCCATGCACTCATCTCCAACATGGTATCAATAATACAGGTAAACAAGACATACCAGCTATTTTTTTTCTATATTTTGACAAAAAATGACATTTTTTATTACATTATAAATTACATTACAGAATAAAAACAAATGCTAGGAAAAGCCTATCAAAAATGAATTTGAAAACTAGTCTAGTAGTGATGAAATCAATATAGCAAGACAGTCAATCAACCTCATCCTAATTGCCTGATCTGGATTATTTCTGGACTAGCAACCTCACTTGTTTATGAATCTGTGTGCACTGCTAAATAGTATTTTCATGACGGATTTCAGAAATGTGCACATACAGGGCTTTTGGCTCTCCACTTGTAACTATATGCAATGCATTGGAAGAGGTATATAGTCCTTACATGAGTATGAAATGCATATTATTTATTCCATTAAAAAATCCCCAAAAATCCCTGCTATAATCTCCTGCAAGAAACTTGTGAAAAGTCTTAATAATTGCTAATACATCCTTTTATTTTGGCAGAATAACAGCTGCATCTATCATAGCATGAATTCTGCTAGTCTAAATAGAGTCAAAAGTTCACAAATCTTTTTTTTTTTTTATTTTTAACTGATTTACACATTGTTTAGAAGGTAGAACAGTCAAATAGTTTGATCAAGAAATGTAATAAATTACTAATCTGGAGTGCGTATAGGCTGTCTGGCAAAACAACATTTTAGATGTCTGTGAGAATCATTGCTCAGGATTTGCAGACCCTCAGTAATAGGGCAGGATAACTCCATCAGCCTGAAGATATTTTCACAAAATCCCAGATACTCTAAAGGTGTATATTCTCTGCTCCCTTGAATGCAGGTTTAACAAATCAGAGGTTCTCCCAAAGTCCGACAGTCTCTTTTTCTTTATCTGGTCTTGTTAGACTTCGTAGTGTCTGCTTTAAACTTTATTACATAATTGTGGCCTAGACTGAAGCACAGACTAAGTCTGTATTCTTTCTTTCCAGCCTCTACACAGTTCTCAGCACTTTCAGCCAAAGAAAATAAAGCCATTGTAGAGAATGATCAACTAATTTAGAATGAAATATCTACAGAGGGGTTTGTTGTAAATCACTGTAAATCATTCCCTTTGTATGTCCCATCCCTGGATGTGTTTAAAAAGAGATTGGATGTGGCACTCGGTGCCATGGTTTAGTTGAGGTGTTACGGCATGGGTTGGACTAGATGATCTTAAAGGTCTCTTCCAACCTAGTCATTCTGTGATTCTGTGATCTTTCCATCCTTGAAATGGGCATAATTATGTGTGCAGTCCTGATAAAGCACTTTTAATATCTACTAAATAGTACTAAGAGATTGGTATTATTATCAATGCTGCTCTTCCAGTTAGCAGTCTAACTGGAGTCATGAAAGATAGAGCTGGCATGGAGAACCAACAACCCACTCCCTGAAGAAGAATTTTTAAGTACAGATAAGTCATACCAGCATAGCGCAGTTTGCTTACTCCTATTCATAAAATTGCTATTTCTCAGATGTTACACTGGTGGCTATTGTAACTGCTAGTGGCTTAAATATTATTTATGATTGAAAAATTGTGTCATAAAGCAAACAAACCTCATTTATAATGAAGGTATTAGTCAAATATGAGAAAGGGTTTTGCTGCAGTTCTTTCTCCTAGAGCTTAATGCAAGACCAAACAGAATGACTAATGAAAACACAAGAATAGAATCATAGACTCATAAAGGTTGGAAAGGACCTCTAAGATCATGGAATCCAACCATTGACGCAGCACTGCCAACTCCACCACTAAACCATGTCTCTAAAGCACCACACCCACATGTTTTTTGAACAGAGATGGTGATTCCACCATTTCTCTGGTCAGCCTGTTCTAATGCTTGACCTCTTCAGTGAAAAAATTTTTCCTAATATCTAATCCGATAATGATAATCCAATAATGAATGGAATGCGTTGAAAATATAGGACTTACCTGATAGATCATACACATGCCTACAAATCACTAGGCTTACTTTTACTTCATGTCTTTTGCTATTCCAGTGAAAATCTAGGTATGAGTATTTCACATGTGCTCAAGTAAGAGCAGCTTTGCACTTAAGCGTAAAGTAAGCAACTAGGTAGAATCTTGCATGAAGTAAAAAAAAATTGCATGTAAACTAAAAAAACTCAGTGACTTGATTGCCAATATCTGTGTTTACAACAGATTTTCTGATTCTGACTTTCAAACAGGCAATTTTTTTCCTTCAGAAATATTTAATAAAGACACCTCCATTAGGAAATGGTACGAATTTTGTCAAGATCAAGGGGATGAGAGAAGACAAGTGCGTCCGGTAAGAGAAGACAATGGCACTCTGAATTAATAGACTGAACCTAGAAATGTTCCTTAAAAACACATTCTTTTTTTCCCAAAAAAAAAAAAAAAAAATCAGAAAACCAGAAAACAAACAGCTTTCCAAAACCCCCCAAAACATACCAAAATAAATAGGCAGGTGAATCCCTAATATATTTGTTTCACTTTTATTTGTTGTTTTGAGGGGTTTTTTTGAGGGACCTTATATATTTCTCTTACAGCATTACTAATGACATGAACAGTTTTTATAGCAAGCTTAGATTTGCAATGTCTCCATTTTCCCCTAAACTGCAATGTGTCCTGCAAATGAATGGTTCACATACTAGCATATGAGTGAATCAAATTACTACTACCATAATTTCTTAATTGGCAAAATAAAGGTGACACTTACAGTAACATTTTGCTATCAAGAGATCTGTAAGGCATATATTTTATTAATATGCATACATACACACAGAAGTATGCACATGTGCATTTGTGATTTATGAATTATTGTAAGAATAATCACAATACTTTTATTTCATTATGTTCCTTAAGTGTATTTGTAGTGGGCCTTGCCCAACGGCAACAACAAAAAGATTCACATCGTTTCAAGATACTGCCTTTAGTATCTTTACTAAATAGAAACTAGACATATATTAAATATAAACTAATATGTTTACTAAACATAAATTAGAACAATTACATTTGGTTTACTATATACAGTACTGATATTTTTGACAACAACTACTATTATTATTCTTACCATTATTTGTATTAGAATTAAATAGAACCTGGCAAGTATATTAAGTATAATTTAACATGGTACATAGTTATTCTAATACTCATTGATGTGGGAACAAAACTTAGCCAAGAAAAGCAATTTAGTTTCTCCTGTCCCAAAGCAGGCTTTGGAAGACAGGCTCTAACAGTTATTTACTGTACACTCATTTACTTGTAACAATTTACTATATGAAGCTCCGGTATGATCTGAGAGACTTTCAGATGCCTGTAGATATCAAAAAATTATTTCTTTTGAGTATGTGCTGAAAGCTTGTCTTGGGGTAATGTCACATGCTTCTATTTCTAAGCAGTCACTTTTTGGTTGTTTAATCTGTTTTCTGCTATTGATTTGTTCTGGTCTTTTTTTTGTTAAAGCCTGGGTCTTTTAACAAATGTCAAGGTTTACATATCCTCTGTTTTGATAAGTAATGCAATATGTAAAATGCTTTGAATGAAATTCTTGGTGTCCAAGAAGAAAAGCTTTGCTAAAAAGGTTATGATAGAAATTTTATGATGCATAGTCGACGTCATAGGACATTTATCTATCCACCTAACATTGTGTGTCTGGAGATATAATTTATTTCAAAGTCCTTACCATATTGTATTACTTAAGAGCAAATACAGCATAAGAAGGCATGGAGAAAAAAACCTCAACATTTTAATGAAAGTGACCAGAACGAATCCTTAGCAGCAAACCATTTACATAAATTTAAGCTCTGGAAGGAAGGTAGGTTCAGCAGGTCTGTGAAAAAGATAAATGCTACAATATCAGAAAAGTTAACTTTTTAATAATGTTACTTATGGCTATATTGAAGTTGGATTTTTTTTTAATTGCATTTTTTGCATAAAAAATATTTCTTGTGTTGCAATTTTATGTTATATTTTTTAATTTCAATATTATATTTAAATAACATTGCAAAATCTTGGGAGCAATTTATATGAAATTCCACATGATATATAAAGATATATCTCCTTTTTCTATGGAGACTTGGAGAAGGAATATACTCATGATTAATTTTTTTTTTGGTAAGTAAATGGTGAATTTTGTTTGTAAATCTGCTTGACTTCATGTTGGTAGGAGTAGAGACTAGCTAGAGCTAATTTTATAGAAACAATGAACTTAAATTTCTTTGTTTATCAAACATTGATGCTTTTCTAACTAGATCATGCTGACGATTACCTACTTGAATAATCTTAACTCTAAAATGGGACTGAGTCACATGGAGGTGAGAGAAATAGCCATTTACAAGAATATATTATAAACATTTATTAATTGCCATTCCACACAGTTAAAATAAACATAACAAACATAGTGCTCCAAATACATTCCTGTAAAACACAACTCTTTTCAAACTACAAACAAGACTTTCACCACCACTGGTTATTAAAGC
Source organism: Eulacestoma nigropectus (assembly GCA_013397775.1). Classification (NCBI taxonomy): domain Eukaryota; kingdom Metazoa; phylum Chordata; class Aves; order Passeriformes; genus Eulacestoma; species Eulacestoma nigropectus. The sequence continues at coordinate 276,460 of VZTE01002252.1, forward strand.
TCAGTAGTTATTTTGTGTTTCAGCTCCCTATCTATTTCCCCAATTTTGACCATTTAGGATGAAATTGAGTGTCTGCTTGAAATATTCTGAAAGGCTGGTCACTTCTAAGAAAATATGTAAAATATTTATATTGCTCTTTGCAGAGCAGACCTAAAATCTACCAAATGACAAAGCCTTCCTTTTAGGATGTGTCCAAATCTGGATCAAGTATATACAAATCAAAGTTTTTCCATGATCAGAGAAGGAATTCTTGATCTTTTGGGCTGTATTCACTAAAATACCACTCAGTATGGAAACATGATTTACCACGATATTACATGGAGCTAAGCAAGACTATTCCTAAAAATAATGGGGAAGATCATGCTAAGTCAGGGAACTTGAAAGCCTGCTTGTTTCATGCTGTCTATGGCAGATGTAGAATAGCTACAGGAACCACAAAGAGGGTTAGAATGAAAACTCCTACAGGAAGAAGCCTGAGAGAAGAGGCAAAGGGTTGGAACTAAAATCCAAGAGAGAAATGAGACTGACTTGGAAACAAGGTGAGAGAAATTAAAACTAACTTGGTAAACAATGCCCTGGCACAGCTGGCACAGGAGACTAGAATGACTTGACAAAGAGTGACAGAGCAGAGAGAAAAACATGGGGAAGAAGAAAATTGTGAATTGGCAAAGCGGAACTTAGTAAGAATAAAGAAGATGGATTATGGGCACTATATGGTCCCTAACTCTCAGAATTTACATAATTTAATGAAGTGAAAATACAGGTAATGATAAGAAAGAACACAAAGAATAAGTACATTGAGAGACTGGACTCAAGATCTGCCTAAACAGTACACTAAACCAGGCCAAATTCGGAGGAGGTCTAAACTAGAAGATGATGAACCTGAGGAATAGTGTCAGGCATAATCTGGATTTAAAAAGAAACAGAGAGTGAGAGGAAAAAAGTAATCAGACCGGGATCTGTAGAAACAAACAGAAGACTTGATGGCGTATGTGGGAAGGAAGAGTGGATGGGAGAGGAAGCTTATGCTGCAGTAAGTTGGAGGACAGAAACAAGAATTGTTCATAGTAAAAGAATGGATTATGGAACACAGGTGTGGAAAAAAACAGCAATGAAAAATAGACAAATTAGAAGGAAAAAACCAAGGAAAGAAAGAGTGCCTTGGGAAAGAAGATCTTAGAGACACATCTTTATCATCCAGTGCAAAAATCTGAAGTAGCCCAACATAAATTACTGGACCTTTCAGTGCACTGACTTGAGAAATATTTTTGAATCTACTTAACAAACATCCTACAGCAAAGTAAATATAAAATTGTTATTATTCACTCAAACCATAAGACAGACATCTCTATAGATGGTCTAATGTTTCCATGGTTCTAAGTGCATATCTAAGTGAACTATAAGCCAATGTCTTGAAACGGATTTTTCTCTTTTTTTTTTTTTTTTTTTAACCTGGTTTCTCTTCAAAACAACTCACACTGAAGAACTCCCAAACCTGAGTAGAAGACTATAGACCATCCAGGTATAAAATTAAGCACTTAAAATTTAGAAAATGCCTCTGTGTATCTGTTCTTGAAATATTTTCATAATTGAAAACATAGATGATGAAATTACATGAGATCATGCATCATTTTTTCTCCCTAGCCTGTTAAATTCAATGAAAGTAAGTTCTACATGTCTTTTAAAATCTGCATTTAGGTAATTTTTTAATATGCAACCTCAAAGTGAGTTAAGCAGCATCTTGTAAAATGTCATTCTGTAGTCTGTTCAAAAAGATTAGGTATATTTTTTTTGATAGTTAAAAATACATAAAAAATATGTATGTATCTCCACAAAGAAAAAAAAAAAAGGAAAAAAAAAAGAAAGAAGGAAAGAAATATGCACAAGAAACCCCTCAGTAAAATATGAGTAAATTCATAGAGAGCTTAAAAATGAGAAGCTTACTACACAGAGTTTACAAATCCTACATGAAAGACTGCAGTCCTTGAACTAGAATATATAGACAATAGTGATGCTAACAAGAAAGGAACAGGAAAGCAGGAATTTTTTAAAGTGAAGCTGTACCATACACTGCTTATAAAAAAATTGAAGAGTTTCTAACAACTCTCATCATGAAAGAAAGGGAAGAAAAAATAATCAAGGTGGAGGCTCTGTCAAGAGCAAAAACAATTGAGTAAGATTTAAAAAGAAAGTGAAATATAAGTTACTGTGCATTTTGTTGCGAGTTGGAAGACTTTTCACTGTAAGAAAGTCATAATTAAACTGCATTAATTTAATTTCACTGACTAACAGGATAGTAAAGTTTGAATTTACTTGAGAAACAGAATCAATAAATGTTTTTTAGTGGAGATGTACATGGGTCCATTTTTGAACTAAGGGTGATAAGGGAATGACAAGGTTCAGATCCTAACTTAATTTTTTTTCCTGGAAAGCACTGTTTTACTGCTGTCAGAGGCTCCCTGAAAAGCTAGAATCCAGGAAGGAGAAGAATTAAGAATTCTGGGCAGTACTTTAAATAACAGAGGCACAGCTCCCATTGCATTTCACTTTCAAATTCTGGTCAGCACATTGCAGTTCCCAAGGCAAATATAATGAAAATAAAGTTTAAATTTGCAGAGAAAAGAAAACCACAAAATTGTGATGACAGTTTGACACTGTAAATATGTAGGAGACTCATCTAAAGGACCATCATTGGTTGGCCAGAAACATATTAGAATGAGAGAAGGTAGCTGATTGTCATAGCCTACTCACAAATTGGATATTAAGATATACAAAAAACTATACTGTCTAGCTAGGTATAAAAAATGCTTAACTTCTAATTCTAGCAAAATATTTCTATGCCTATCTTGCAACTTAATGCTGACTACAGTACCAGTGTTCAGGAAAGTATTAAAACAAAAAATACAACCAGAAATTCACACCAATGTTTATGTAGTTAATAAAAATGATAAAGAATGGTCAGATAAGAATGGACACCACCCCCCATCCTCGAACCAGCCCCACCCAAAAAAATAACCTCAAGAAATAGAAAAGAAAAAAATAGTTACTAGGGAGCATAAAGCAATAACTATGGCTTCTAGAAGGAATATAATATTCCTTTTAGAACATAATATAAATATGTTCTTAGATCATAACGTACTGGCCATTAATAGAAGCAAAGTCCTAAATTAGACAGATAACGATTTAGTCCAACTGAACAATTGCTACTCTTTCTTTAGGTTATACATTTTTTTAAGCTTTATTTCTTTTAATATTGGGTCAGTTTAATGAACAGTTAGTTTTCCCTTTGAACATTTCTTCAGTCATATTACACAAAATAAGACATGAAACTTAAAATTCTACAATTTTATGACAGTCAAGAATTATTTTTTCATTTTTTCTATATATAGATTCTTTTATTACCTTCTATGGTATTAGAGTGGTAAAAATATAAGCCTTTAAAAGGATCCTCTACTACTGAGCTACAGTAAATCCAGTGGGAACATATACTACAGCATAACTGGTAATCAACCTGACAGAAATCTGTGCCTTGATTTGTGATATGTGTTCTGGTGTTCAGGTAACAAAAAATACATTTTTCAAAGCTCTTTTGGAAAAAAATAAGAGGAATATTAAAAAAAAATCATTTTAATACTTCAGGGAAAAGAAAATCTTCTGAGGACTCAGACATGAGAAGACCTACAATACATCACAGGGAACTTCCCATTAAAATCACAAGAGGAAAGTCTATTGATATTAAAGTTTTTAAACAAAAGTGTAGTAAATGTATGATAAAAAAGAAACAGAAAGATAAGCAGCATGTGTTATTAAGGATTCCAAGCATGCTCAGTTTGACCTAGCATTTTAAAGCGATCTTTAATACTGATATTGAAAAGAACCATAACTTACTTGAGGATCTTGCTGAGTGTCTGTGTGGCGGCTTATTTTTTTCTCTGTTCTCAGTCAAAGCACTTCCACTGGCCATGGAAACAAGGTCTAAATCCATGTCTTCTCTACTTACACGGCTTGCCTGGAAGCAGTGGGAGAGAATGTACACAATCATGAAACAAAATATAACATTTTCTGAATGTAGCTCACATTACTCCAAATAAACAAACAGGGTCTGTCAAACAACCTTCTTCAAAATGATACCACAATCCTTTTTTGTTGCCTAGGCTGAACAAATGCACTATGTCAAAGCATTTTCGTAAATAAGAGCCGATCTTAAAATTGTGGTTTGTGATCTGAGTCAATGCAACAACAAAAGAAAACATTTTAGTACAGTAATTTTGAAGAAAATCAATCTTGCAGAGGGCTGATGAAACCTTAAACAGCTTAAGATCATTTACTGACCAGTCTATAATTTAAGTTATAGTTGAATGTCAGAGATGTCATATCGGATTATTTCCTGCAATATTTATGCTTTATCCAGGACACGTATCACTTCAATCAGTCATGGGCTCAGTGAGTAACTTAATCTTTTAGGTTTTTGCTAATTAACCAGAACCATCAGACAGCATTTTAATTATACTTTAGGCAAGAGTATTATATTAATTATAAACTTCTAACAAGCAGTGGTGGTACGTTTTGGCATGAGGCATGTTACCTGCACACACATATGACAAAATAAAAATAAAAATCATGTTTCATTTTAGCAATGCAGCTTTGGGAACATGTAGGGCAAAGTTTAAAAACAGACCTGGAAGATACCACCCATTGTAAATTGCAGACTGTTATTTTTGCAGAAACAACTTCACATTTACTGAAGAAGGTAATGAAAAGCCATTCAGCACCAAAGCAGCCTCTAACAATAACAAGATACTGAGGGCCAGTAACAATGATGGGGAAAAATCAGACACTGCTGATGAACAGTCTACAAAATCCCCAGCGTAGAGTCAGTCGGCTGGAAGTACTGAACACAAAGGATATACTTTTCTAGTCTCTGGACCTTCAGAAGTGATGTCCAGAAAAGTAGATTACATCTTTCCTCTCTCTGGGCTGAAGAGCTAGGTGTCATTCAGAAGCTAGGTGTCTAACTAAGTACTGTTTTTTTTAATATAAAAACAAACCACAGAAAAGGAAAAACACTGTTAGTGGCACTGTCACTAAACTTTTGCCTAACATTATAGTAGCAAGACTGCTCAACCAGGTATTGAGAGACTGGGTCTCAACTCCTTCCTCAGGGGCCTAAATCCCACAGCTCCCTTTTTCTCAGGAAAGTGCCGTTACTATGAAGTTGTAGGCCATTCTGGAGGAGACGATTTCCAGACTTCCTGTTCAAACTAGCTCACTGTACCAAAGCCGCACTGCACCAATGCAGACAGGCTTTGTAGTCCAGTCTAACTTAGAGAACTCAGATGAAATGGGGACCTGTTTCATTTCCTTGTCTTTAGTCAGTCACTGTTTAGTGTAAAATTCAATAAAAAGTCCATGCATTTTCAAACCCAAAACTCCAAAGATACAGAGATTTTACACTCTTCCTTAGTGATTGCATACTTTGTGTCTGCACAGAAAGTTTATCTCTTATTTTCTGGTGCTTACCTTATATGTTTAATGATAATGATTTTAAAGTTTTGCTTTGCACAGCTAGTCTTTATTATTGCTGTTAACATCAGTATTTTATTTTCTCTTCCACAGCAGTGTGAAGAAACTTTGAAAAAAATAATGTTTTACCCTGCCAATTATTTCTATTTTTTTGGCCTTAATACTTACAGTTGCTTTAAGCTTGTGAGAGCTTCCTAGGTTCAAAATCTTTAAATTGAAAGCTTTTATTCTTTCTTTAGTAGAAATAATGCAATGATTGTGATACTTGAAGAGATTCAAACCAATAAAACTGACAATTCTTACTTCTATTTAACCTGTTTCAACACACAGCAAAAGTTTTTTAATGTCTCAATTCCCAAAGACCCAGGAGGCCACAGAATTTTATACACCTAGCCTTTCTATGGTATTATTATCCAGTCCCTACCATCATAGAAACTAAGGCGTTATCACCTTGTAGACAACAATATTCAGGGTTATATGCTAGATTTTATTAGGGCTGTCTTGATCTCTGATGTAAAATATTTGTTATTTTATTTTAAATAAAGATAAGTGGTTTTACCCAGTTTCAATCAGAGTAATATTTAAGGTTATACTAATCACTGGAGCAAACTTAATTTTGGCTTTTTAAAGAAGCTGACTGAAAGTCCTCTGAAGCTAATTAAAACCTTCACTTTTTCATTTATGACTTAGAACCAAAATTTGGAAGAAATATAAGATACTGGCACAGTTTTTCACAGATTGTAGTATTGGACTTCCATCTGTAGTGATCACCATAGTTAACTTTTCATACTTTATGCCATTGGTTTTATTACCACAAACCTCTCTTACTAATTAATTGGAAATTAATTTCAATCTTTGCCTTGAACAGAGTTTTGCATCTGTATATTTGTCTATTTCTAGGTAAAATTATCAAGATGTTCTGTAACCTCCAGAGATAAAAGGTGCTTTTGAATTCAAGTCACATCTAAATGATTTGGAGATATTAATTAACAGTGAAGTGGTTAACCCTGTAGGTAACTTAAACTCCATACAAAAAGAATCAGGAAGTCTATCCTACTTGCTATTGACAAAATCATATTAATTTGAAATAGTTTAAACTGTAAATCAGCATGCCTTCCTAAGAACTTCTATGGTATTCACTAGTGAGAAAAATCATCAAAGATTTTTATAGATTAAGATAATAAGGTCTTAGATTTACTGCAGGTTACTACGAAGCAATAATCTCCAGTGAGAACACTACGGTTTATATGCACCTATTGAAATGCCATTTTGTATCCATGAAAAACAAAGTCTTAAATTACTGGAATGTGAACAAATATCATTTAGAAAACTATATTAATCTAGTACTTTCAGAATGCAGCTTATGGAAGACATAAAAAGCAGGGGTTGTCTAGCACATTAGAAAACTTCATGGTCAAGCACAAGACATAGGAATAAACTACTGGAAATGCCCAGGAATGCTTTCCTCTTCTAATGCTTGCTCTCTCTCATTTCTTTTAATATATATGTTCCACTTTCTTTCAGTGTATAAGAATTTTTTGATAATGATTGCAGCTGTTAACTTGATTTTTATCATGATTCTATAGCTTTTAAGTAAGCTACTGTACAAAAGCAGTAGGAGTATGTTCACATTTCAACCTTTAAGAGAGAATCCATATAAATTTTAAAACCAAAATTCTCCAGCCATCTGTGTGTACAAACCACATCATTATTTCACTGCCTATATAGTACGGCTTTCTGCATTAAATGTACATTTTATTCCATTTTCTATTTTTTGAACCATCTATTGCATTTTTCTCTTTATTTCATTCATGTGGAACAGCTATGTTATTATGTGGCACAGGCTGTGACAATTCCATAACTTTGCCAGTTATGTGGGCACACCACATAATACTATTGTGGGATTGCAGCAGTATTTTGTGGACAGAACCGCTTAGTGTAAATAACATACAACCTACCTATGTGCACATATGCTTACCAATAATTACATAATATGTAATTTAGATAACATTATTAAATTATGATTTGCTCAAATTAGATAAATTACTGTTTTAGACTCAACCTAACAAATAACTATTGGTGCTGCTGCAATCAAACCCCGCAAGAGTAATTTGGTTCATGATTTCAGCCCTTTAAATTTTAGAAGAACCTAAGAATTGGACACACTTGCCAGAGAAAAATATTTGACAAAATCTGTCTTAAAGAAAACAGTAACAGTAACATCTAAGGCTTAAAAGCATTTTTTTAAAGGTGAATTTTACAAGAGTTTATGGAATAATTTCCAAAACATGGAATTGCATAGGTTGTGAAGCTGAAGAAGAAAGGCTAGAAAGGGGAAAGATTGCTCAGAGAACAAAATGAGGCATATGACACATCATCTAACTGGGAAATACTTTTTCTGCAATATATTACATCACATATATGAGTATAAAACTAATTCTGCATAGCTTCTAAACTTTTGCCCCATTTTTTTAAACCATACAACGTGATATCAATAAGAATATTGCTAATTTGTCATTAAAATGTAAGGTCTATATATACAGAAATGGAGTGAGTATACATTGGTGTGTAGGCATCGCAACTGCTCACTATTACAGGAACTTTTGGGTATCTCTCACATAGTCTTTTAATTTTGTAAATCTTCAAATTGTTAAACTGCTCATATTTCCCCTCCTGCCAACTTACATGACTGCCAGTTTCAGAAAATTCAATTTTTTAAAAATGCTACACAAAGAGTGAATAATGAAAAGAGGAGAGGGCACTTTAAAATGTAAAAAAATATTTAAAAGAAATTGTAGGAATAAGTCAGACTTCATGCAATGTTTTCAATAATGTCACCATATTAATATACAATTCTAACTTACTGTATTTCAATAAATGACATTGAAGGCATATTAGAATGATTTAGGCATGTGATATACAGAATTTGAGAATATTTAAAGTTGTTCAATTGACAAGAATACATGTTTTCAGTAAATAATGTAATTGGTACTGAACCATATTAAATTTTTTTCAATTTTTTTTGAAAATGCAGATTTAGAAGCTTCAAAAAACCACATAGTGGCATTTGATCTCTTAAAAACAAACTCCGTGTCAGATCATGAAGCTAGAAACCTATGTATATACATGGGGTTTTGTGCTAAAATATTTTCTTCTGATCTCCATGAGGGGATGATTTGATTGCACAATAGAGATAACACTACAGAATTATATTAATCAAAAAATTCTGGTTTTACACCAGGTATGGATTAGAAATACCTCAGTTCTGCAAAATCCCACAAAGAAACAAGTTCTTACCACAAGTTGTACTTGTCTATTGTCACATATCGCAGGATCTAACTCAGGCAAAAAACGACAGCTGGGAAAAATGTAGAATAGAAATTTCAGTAACTCCCACTGTACTGGGCTCACTAAAATACCTGCACAGAATCTTTTCAGGAAACAATCCCGGTTAATTATTTAAAATAATTCCATGATTAAGATGCATCAGAGAAATTAATACTAAGTGATAAAGTACAGGAGCATTTAGTATTAAATTATTTGTACTTAAGATTAAAAAAATAATTAACAATTGTTTATTCAAATGATAGAATATTAAGTTAAAATATAAATGTCAATATGTACAACCAGCATGACTTTTTGTATGTGTTGACATAAAGTGTGGAAAAGCCAGTTTTCATGTTACTTTTTGTAAGAACAAAATTGTTTTCAGTTGAATAAATATATCTGCTGTTCTAAACTGTCTACTAACAAAGCTCGAATGGAGATTAGTTGGACTTCTGGCACATTAAAAACTGGTTTCATGATCTTCAAAAAAGGCAGTACAAATACTAGGGCATAGCATACAGCTGCAGAGGTAGCACAATAATATTTAAGAAAATTCTTTTATAAATTTCTGTGTCTTCTTACTTTCAAACATCAGTACATGTTGTATTCCAGGGTTTTCATTCAAATGAAAAGTCATGGAAGTTATCTTAAACAAACACTACGAGTATTTCTCTATTATGGATCATGACTGAAAGATAAACATTTCTTCAAAGTCAGATAAATATTTCCTAAGGAACATGTTTTTCATATAGATTCTACAGTCATTGATACAAGCTGGATATGTGGCATATTTTTCTGCACAAGACAGAACAATTTGAAGCCCATTTAATTATAAATTATATACATTTTAAATGAAAAAAATGCTAGAATTCATATACTAAACCCATTGCTTGCCTACTGACACTTTGGTTTTATTAGAGGTGCTTGGCATTGTGTCTACTAATGACTTCATTAAGATACCAATGCCTTATATTGCATTTATGATCAAAATATACTTTCTATGTCTTCATGTTAGTTTAGGCAACATGAACCTTTCCCTTAATTGTATTGACATTTTACCTGTTTAATAACCAAAACTGAATATAGAAGGAACATGTTTACAACATTTTAGTACAGTGTAGTATAAAGATGTAGATGCTGGGTTTATGTTTTGAAGACAAAACATAAATACACACTATTTAGTTAAAAAAATGTGGTTTTTACTTCCTTAATCAAATCTAACAATATAGCTAATGTTACAGTTGATTTAATTACATAAAACCATAATATTATAAAATATACGATGAATAAGCACTTTTTTCTACATTCTTTACAGTCTAAAAATCACTGCACTGCTAAAGTAAAACTATGTAGTTATTTATGATAAGATTCTGAACATTTTATAACTTCATTTTCAATGTGGAAGAAGTATCTATACAATGACTACTAAGCCAATTCTAAAGGCTGCCATATTTGGGACCCGGAAACATGGTGTACCATCTGCTAGCTGCAAAGTCATGTTTGTTTTAGAACTATTAATTTAGGTTTCACTTTACAAGACAAATTTAAAATAAAAAAGATCTAATTTAAAGTCGATGACCTCACCACTTCGCATTTCTGGAACTGGCTGCTTCATAGTCCAAAAGCTGTGCACGAAGCCATTGGTATGTGAAGTCTTTTCTCTGTAATTTCTCATCTAAAGTAGTATCCAGCCGAGAAAATTTTGTATCTGGGGAGGAAGAAAGATACTCCTGTCTTTCATCATTATTTTAAAATACATTTTCTTTAAGATTTCCTAGATAAACTTGGAACTTATGGCTTTTTGGAAAAGAAAAAAGGCAATTACTGCATTTTCATGCAGAGAGTCCAACTATTTTAAATTTCTTCAGATATTTTTAAGAAGTAAGTTTATACTAGTTTTAATTTTATGATTTGTTTTCTCTTTTGGGATGTAATATTGGCCTTCTGAATAAATTTATTTTATTGGGAAATAAATCTATCCTTTATTATGAAATTCATATAGAAGTATATATTACATATAAATTGCTTGTCACAGCGGCCATGAATGTTGCTTATTGTTCTAGTTCCATAATTTAAAATATACAATCATTTATATTTACAATTTTACTTAGCAATCTACGAAGTTAAAAAACTTATCACCATTATATGCAATAGTGGACACATGCCAATCTTATTACTCTGATCTGTCTTTTAACATGATCTATTAAGACTTTTAAGACATTTTAGTGGCAATTTCTGATTTGCATTCCTCAGCATTTGCCTCTATGATACTGTTTTTCAGAAATAACTACCTACTTTTAGATCACAAAAGATATCTTAAGATTGAGAATAAAATAGTGACATTATGAAAAAAAAAAAAAGTACAACTTTGGAGAGCCTTCAGTTTTTGGACCATTCTGCTGAATAACAGACAGGTTTAGAAGCATAAGGAAGAGGATGCCAGAACTGGAAGAGCGTGCAGAGGAGGCATCACTGTTCAATGTCGACTTTCATGGATTAGAATAATTTTTTATTTTCTACCCTCATACATCAACTTCATAGGTTATATCTTTCTAGCACCTTTGACTCAGGGCTTTCATGAGACATTTGAATTTTTTTTTTTTTGCTACAAATGTTTTTTTGTTTTTCTCTTTGATGCCATTTCAGATAACAGAGTTATCATCCTTGTTGTTAATTATTCTTTTTTTTTTCTTTCAAAGATCCTTCTTTCCTCACTGATCGGTGAATTCAGCAGCTACTAGAAGTTTTTTAGCAAACTGCAGGAACATTTGAGCCAGTAAAGACCACAAGTCACCTCACTTAACATCAAGTCTATTTGCTCACTATGGCTGATTTAACTTTCAGTAATTGCAAAGGGGTACCAGGGGGCGGGGACAGAGATATCAGAAGTGCCATATTTTCATTCATGTTTTGACAACATAAACTGAAGTTACAGGATAGTCACCAATTCACTTTTTAAGAGGTTTGGTACATTACCTGTAGTATTTTTTCAAAATTATAATTTACTTTGCATAAGCTGCAAAATATAGATCCTCGCTGGCATTTTACCTGGCTTTGCAGTGAGCTCATTGCTTTCAAATTTTAGCTCTATGTTAAAGTAACATAGCTGCTTATTTAATAGTCTGAAATACAAATGTCTTTTGTTTATTTGTCTTAGTATAGGGAATCTCTGTTCAAATGAAATCCATTCCTTAGGCTGAATGCGTTCAAGGCAAGGACATAGTCCAGAATATAAAGTCATATATGTCTTGCTAGTCTCCCACAGACTAGAACTTAGGCAAAAGAATTTATCCTTAGTTGATGTAAAGAACTCTCATTTACCTTCTTAATGACAGAAAATGAAAATCTTGGATGGACAGTCATGGTATCTATTCAAATCAGGGTGTGAGGGCTGACTAAAAAAGTCAAACGGTGAATTAATCAGTGCCAAATATTAAAAGACTCATAATTACACTGTTCATCGGCTTCCTTTATTTAAGTGGAAACTATTTATTTTTTTCTAAATTTATGATATTGCCTTCCTGGTTCAGGAGTAGTTTTCTATCCTTTACATTTTGAAAATTTATAGATTCCAAGTCCACAACTACAGTGGTATCCTTACAGCTCTTCATTCCAAGACAGATGCTGATGAACAAGAGTAAGACACATTGTAAGTGACTTCATAAGAGCACTTAACCTGGAGAACAGGCCTTCTGCATATCTTCTCCAATGAGGAATAATCTCTCAAGAAATCATATTTAGTTTTTTTCTTATCTGTATTTACAGAAATGTTGGCCCAGTGTTACCACCTTTCTAAGGACAAATACTTCTTGCTATTAAAATGATTTGTATTATTTATGCATTCACTAAAGTGTTTTTATCTTTTTCTCTGTAAAAAGGGAAATCAATATAGGGGATAAACCAGTATTAGAAGTTAATGTCTGAGTCTGTGTGCCAGCAACGGCTGAAAGAAGATGAACATACAATAAGCTATAATAAAGCTTACCAAAAATCTGATTATTTTTAACTCGGCAATTTATTTTCCAAAATTATTTTTAATGATTTTCCTTAGTTGCAGTTTCAATTTTTGATTGAATTAGGTTTGAAACACAATTGGTTTTATTTAATAAACTTTTAATTAATTTTTTATTTTTGCATGTTGATTATTGAAACATGATTGAAACAAAAATGTGACCAAGATAAAAGTGCACACAATAGGGTTTTCTTCCTTAAAATGATATACACTATTAGAGAGAGTATTCTTGTTCCATATTAGTGTTAATAGTGGCTTTTTTTCCCAAATGGGCAGATGGTCTTCAATAGTTTGTTTATAAAGTGGCAGAAAATGGTATTCTATTTTCTTATTTTGAACATATCCATATTCTTATTTTTCAGAAGTAATGTCTCGCTTTTTAATTCTTACCAAAAAAAAATCATCTATGTTATGAATTAAAACACTGCATTATCACTTTTCTATTACACTTACAAACATCATGCGTTCAAGAGTCTGGTGTATCAGTATCATTAACATGCATTTGCTTGGTAGCTGTCTTAAATTAGGGCTATGTGTTTTTTAAAAACCTGGACCTGATTTTGTACAAGTATTAACACTCACAGAAGATCCAAAGACCTGTAAGCTTTCTGCATCTTTGAAATGGATCAGACCCATAATCTTTAACTGTTAAATGCGGACAACTCTAAGACTATCAAAGAAAACAGAAATACATCAAAAAAGGCATCAAAACCCAAATTAATTTCAGAGGTATTTAAAGTATAGTACCCTCATTAGATTATTGCTTCTAAGACTTCAATCTTTTTGACCTTTTTTTTTTTTTTCACATGACACATATGTTAATAATTTAAGATTGGAATTGTCTTACACTTGGCATTAAAACAGTAATGATTTTTAGGTGTTGCCAAATAATCATCCACACAGACACTGGGCACTTAGGCCAGATACAGTGAAGCAGTCAGGGCCACCTACTGGCAATTTCCTGCAAAATTTTAGCATCTAAATAGAGAGAACTTAGAAAAACTTGGGCATCTGAAATATCTTTGGAACTGAGTATTATAGGAAAGCAACAAATTCTTCTCTGGGTCACCAAATCCACATGCAAACCTGTAAGAACCTGAACTTTGGGTTCCAGAAAAATGCCATCCTTCATTTGTCAAATCTGTTTGCTGAGTGTGCTCTGAGACAGTACGACTCATGTTCAGTTTACAATATGGATGCTATTATGTACTTTAAATTAGACTACCTCTGGATAATCTGTTAAGTGAGCTAAAGGAGAAGGGCAAAGAGAACCACTTCCGGTGAAGGGCCCTAAGTTCTACATGGAGTCAGTTTTCTTCTTACAGGTTTTCATTCAAGATACATGGATCTCGTGCCCTCAGCTATTGCTGTCACTGTTAAAAGAGGACTGAAACACAGGCCAGGGAATAGCCTGGCATGTGGAAGCTGGAGATTCAAATCTCATCAGGATAAGGGGTACCTGAAACCCATGTTCCTCAGCGCTACGACAAGTGTTGTTAACAACAAGCCAGCACAAAAAAGGAAGGGGGATGGTTACACAATGTCTGCATTCAGGGTGAACTCAAGTTCTGTGCCCAGAAACCACCAATCCTGGTTGTTGCAAATGACAGTTACTCCACTCTTCATCAATTTATATGCTAGAGGATGTTAAACAACCTGATTCAACACAGTAATTTTTTTCCAAATCTATTTGTTGATGATGGGAAGATAAAAGGACTAACTTTAATATGTCATGCTTCTTGATAAAGAAATATATGGAGAAGTCTGCACTGTATTGAACCTTTCAAATCTTATGTTTAGAAGGTGATTTAAATCACTTCAAACCGTGCTTCATGAGGAGTACAAAACAAATAAAAGACTAAGAAACCTAAGACCTACAATGCGAAAGAAGGGCTTGGAAATTCTTCAGCATTCTAAGTTTTCCTCCCTTAATAAAAAAAATCTGTGACCAGACTTAATTTTCTTAATATGGATTCTGGAAATGGTGATCTTAATATAAGAATTAAGTAGATGAACTTGCATATAAAATTGTCTATGCTATTACTATATTAAATTTTTCTTCTCTGTCAGTATTGTGGCATAAATTGCTGGTCAGAAATATATATTATGAAGGCATATGTGTGTAAGTATGAGTATGAATGCACAAAATATATAAAAAAAATTCTTATTGAAAATTAAAATTATCTACCCTGTGAGGATCTATAATTTCTATTGTCTTCTATACAGTTATATCATGTGTGTAATACACAGTTATAAATTACCTTGAAATCTCAAATCCAAAATCCAACTTTTTATCTCATTTTTTCCATGTTGCAACAACAACAACAACAAAGTCTTATTTCTGTTACAGTCTGTACAATACACACAGAATAGAAAGTAAGAATGACATGAGTTGTTCTTGCTATTAAGGCAAAAAAGTGAAGTATTTGGAAACAGGCAAGAAAACAACAATAATTAAAAAATTACAACCCCCACTGCCCTTCACCCCTAAAACCCACTAGAATGTAAAAGAAATGAGAGGAATTTCTTTTTTTTTCCACAGAGAGCTTAACACATTTGTCATAAGTGTACTTCGTCAGGAGTCACTAAATACTCCCACTCATTACATAGCAATCCCAACAGGCCCCAAACTGTTTTGGAAAAAGAATGGTACTTAGAGTGGTCTTTAGCATGCTTACAGCTATTCTGTGAATACATTTATAGTAGCAATATATCTATGACTTGCAGACGGTTGGCAGCATCATGTGGCACTAGAGGTACAGAGTTCTTACTGAAACTTATAGCATCCTCTGATAATGTTTATCTACAACTCAGGTCTGGAATTTTCAGGCAATGGGGTACATACCTTAAAAACATTTTCTTTTTACATATTAGTTAATTCTAGAAGGCATTTTTTCATCTGAGTGACTTTTGACTAAATTGACTTCCATCTCTAGGACCAGAATGAATGAAATAAAAATATTTACAGTTGTGTCTGAGTTCACAGATGAACAGAAGATAAAATAGAATTTCATCATGAGAATACTACATCAGGTTATGACCTACAACATTTTTGATGCTTAAGAATGTTTTATCAAATACTTTATCAATTATCAACCAGTAAGGAGTTTTGAACATGGGAGCGCTGATCAATGTACAAGAGAATGTCTTTCAAAAATTATAAAAGTAGCTACTGAAAGGAAAAAAATTTAAAAGAGTTCCTAAAACTTGTGCCCTTTTTCTCTTTTTACCAGGTATTTTGTATTTTTTTCAAACTACAGATAAGGTCTACTATATTACTATTTGATCTGCAAGCCTTTTTTTCTCTAATGTCTCCACCAACTACTTAATTCTGTTTCAGCAGTTATCATATTCCAGACTGTGCTTTCTGTGTTC
This sequence comes from Eulacestoma nigropectus, assembly GCA_013397775.1. Classification (NCBI taxonomy): domain Eukaryota; kingdom Metazoa; phylum Chordata; class Aves; order Passeriformes; genus Eulacestoma; species Eulacestoma nigropectus. The sequence continues at coordinate 292,697 of VZTE01002252.1, forward strand.
TCTCTTTGATGTCTTATTATTAGATTATGCAAAAGCTGAATCCTTTAGCTGAGGTTCCTAAACCACTGAAAAAGCACAAATTTCAGCTTCTGAATTCAAGGAAAACAGGATTTCATATTTGTACCTTCCCATTATTTTCTATTTTGCTACTTTTGAAGAATACACCACTACTATTTATCTGTCTCTAGCTTACTGTTTATACTCAACTTGTTCTTTCTCTCCATTGAGGCAAATATAAAAATATAAGTCTTATTTCATCCTCAATGGTGTACCTTTAAAACACATAATTTACAGTTATTTCTCTCTATTCATATTCCAATAGGGTCAAAGAAGTTCTTCCAATATCTCCTGATTGTTTAACCTCTTCTATTTCAACCCTCTAATCACACAAATATATTGTAAACCAACACTACTGAAAACTACCACATATTAAAATGCTCACGTCTTTTACTCTTCTTGTAACATGGTACATTTCCACTTGAATTGCTTCATAAGGTTCATTTTCCTAGCACAGATATCAAGACATCATTAAACACTGTTCCTTCCAATATGACCAACTTTTGCAACTTTTATATTGTTGCAGCCATATTTTATATGGTTGTTATCACTTCTTGTACTCCTCCATTTACGTTAAATATAATTTCTTATTTATCTTCCATAATTTCCTTCATAACAATAGCAGTTTCATATTGTGATATTTCCTAAGACATATGACACTTTTCTGCATTGATGTATAACCCTAAAAAGCTATTTCACCTGGTATGTTCAGGAAGCTGCCACACAGGCGACTGTTCATTTTTTTTTTTGCTCATTTATGACTGTTCGAATATGGAATTGCTTCATGTTTGAAACTGTTAGAATATGGAATTGCTTCATGTTTGAAAAACTAAGCTGGTTCTTAAAAAGAAACCCCAAAACATCCCTGCCAAAACCAAAGTACAACTCTACAAAAATGAAGAAATGACAGAGGTGATACACTACCCACATGCAGAGAAAGTTCCTGATGTAAACTAATTCTACCTGCAATCAGCATGCTTCAGGATCCACCCAGGTGTTTACAAATTCAAAAAGAATATAAAAGACTTTCCAGTGCTATGCCATACTTTCACATTATTCTTTTGTGTAGTCTTCTGGGAACAGAGTGTTCTGTAGTTTATATAGTACCTGCTTCAGCCACTCTGCATGGGCAAATTTCATCAACAGCACTGCTGAGAATAAATCTGGAGCACAGCCAAGAATTACCAGAGCTCTTTGGATAGTCAAGGCTCTTGAAGAACCAAAGAAATCAAGAGGAGTAAAAAAATATTTTGAAATATTCAGCATTTCAATGCTTAGTTATCCATCAGTAAATGTAAGGTGTAAATAGGATGGAAGTAGATTGAACCTATTTTGCTTATCCTTATTGCCTACACTCTCACATAGTTTCTGTCTCAAATTCCAAATCTGCCTAGTACAGACCCTATCTCTAGTTTTTTCATAAACTTTGGGAATTAATAAACCACCTAATGATGGATGTGCTATACTCGAAAGAGGATTTTATACTGTTGAGGAGAAAAATTAAGAGAAGTGTAACATAAAACCCCCTTTGTCACAGAAGATTTTGATAGATTTTATTTCTATCCATTCCCTCTTCTTAAAATTTAATGACAGAAGCAATCAAGAACTTCAACACAAGTGTTTAGTTGCTCAGTAATGAAACGGTATTTCCAAGCAAGAAGAGATTATCACTTTATATGTAGTCCAAACCAGAGGAATACCTTTCTCTAAATTCAATAAACCAAGTAAAATTATTTGAGACATAAGATCTTCCAAAGGAATTCTCAAAATAACAAGTACAAAGGAACATTTTGTAAGAGTGCAGGAGGTCTAACTTCTATGTTGTTCACTATACAGAAGGCAAAAACTATACAACACAACCAATTTTATTGAGTGTGACAATCATTAAGGTAGGTTTTGTTTGTAGTGAAGAATTTAAAAGTATAAGAAAGGGACTGAAAAATTCAAACCCAACAAAACTTTTGTTCAAAATAAAAATTTGAGGCTTCTATGTGACAAGAAGATACATATGCCAAGTATTAAAAAAAAACCAAAAAACCCCATCATTACTCGGGAGCAGCATGCAGCTAGTCAGTAAAGCTAACTTACATCACATTGTCTCATACTTTCTATGAACAGGTAATTAAAACATGTAATTTTGTGTCACAGCTTCAGAATTTTCATTTTAAAAAGTCTTTCTTATATTTCTTTATATTTTTCTTGAGAATGCACATTTTTTCTAGAAAGTTATCTGAATAATAGAACTTGTTTTAAGAACTCATCAACACACATGATGCGCACAAGTACCATGAATGATTGGTACTTAATGCAGAGTAACACTGAAAGTGAAATAACGAAATCATTGTACTAACGTCAATATGTAGTTTAGTTATGAATGCCTCTGGATTGACTAACCATTCTATCTATATCATATATTTAATATGATATATATGATCGACCAAAATATTATATATTTTTCAATTTAAAAGGGTTTTATTTTGTTTGGGCAAAACTATTTCTGGCTTAATTTATGATGTTGACTTGAAATACCTATTGGTATTTGATGAACATGCTGTGACGACAATTCACAGCTCTGTCAGCACAGTAATGTGTAACAGCAGAACTATTCTATATTGTCAACTACTCACACAAAGTCTACACTGAGTGCAAGGCTGCTTTTTAACTTACTTCACAGCAAAACCAAGAGGTAACACTGAAGATCAGGCCTTGTTTATGTCAAACATTGTATAAACAAGACTTGATTTAATGTTCATTGAATTAAGTGGAAAAAAAGTCTCAGATAGACTCTCAGTCTTTTCTTTTTCTTAAGACTCTACATCTAAAATGAGTTAATTCCCAACTCTGTGCAATTCTTATATATTTCTAACCAGTTTAAAAACAATCATAAATACCAAACTTATGACTGTCTATAAATAAATATAGACATAAAAGCACTAATTATTCTTATTAAGTTATACTTAGTTGATACATCATGGAGGACAATGAACAATATGAAATTCCAGTGCCTTATAGATCTATTAAAAAAAATAACTTCCACTTGTAAAAAAGGTCAGGCAAAAAAAGCAAAAGAAAACCACAATTTGCCTATGAGTTGCCCCAGGTTAATTCTCAATACATATGTCTCAACGAGCTTAGTATTTGTACAGATTTTTTCATTAATTGAACTTAAATTTTCAACTGGTAAACACATGAAAACAAACAAGAATTGAAACACTGTATGTAATTACAGAGAAACCAACACATATCCAAATGTATCCCCAGGTAGGGAACTGACTTAATTATATTGATCTTGGATCAGTTATAGTTACAATGACATAGGTTTTTTCTATCCATGCAGAGAAGGTTTGAATGATTTACCTACTGAATAAAGAAATCAGTTGAAAAAGGAATAAATTAGCCCTGACTCCTCCTGTTCTTTTATAGAATTTTATTTACAACTCTATTTAAATTCTTTTTCAGTGGGAAAATGAACACCAACTCCCCAGTTCTATTTGTGAACATAATTTAACTATCCTTAATCTTGAGTTTAAACAGTTTATGCTTATTGTAGGTGTATTTAAATTAGTTTCTTTTTGCTAAACTTTTTATCTGAACTTGCTACCAAACTCTCCAACTCACTGACTTTACATACATATTTCTGTATACATATACATAAAATTTGTATGAAAAGGAGGGAACAACCTAAATACCATGATGGTTCCAAATAGGTGAACTTGCCTCATGTGCATTCTGTTTATATTTGCAATAGCTTTTAAGACAGCCATAACTAATTAATTTAAAAGTGTAATTTGTTTAACCAGTTGTCTAACAACAGGTTAAAACAGTTGTTCACTTGTAACTTTGCTTGTTTGCAGCTGATGATCTAATCTCCTGCAAATAGCACAGGAATTTACAGAGCATTAAGGTCTGATCCAGAGAGGAGTGAAATCTCATAAATTTCCGTTAGGTGGGAAAACTCTCACTTGAGATTAAGGAAATGCAGTAGCTAATTTTATACTATTTACTCCAGAAGAAGAAAACAGATGATTATACTTTTAAAACCTTATAGACTAAATTGAGTTATTAAAATTGTATAATCTTACATGAGAATTTGTCTACCAAAAAAAAAAAAAAAAAAAACCAAAACAAAACAACCAAAGTGGCCAAACTAAGATTTACTTGGTTCTACTTCTACTGTAACAGTCACTGTCATGAAGAAGAAGGAATAGCATTTCATTGCCAAGCTTGAGTGTAACAAGAAAATACCCACTTTCTTCCTTATACAGAACTTGTTTTGTAAGAAAGACCCTAATATAGTTTTCATACAAAATAAACAATTTTAATAAAAAGTAATCCGGTTGAAAAGGTTAACAGAATTCTTTAAAGCAGTTGAAGAAATAAAGAAGTATTAAATGGTAATATTTACAGAAATTTTTTTTTTTATGTAACTGCAGAAGTAAGCCCAAAGCATTATTTTGCTCAGCAGGATTTTTCTGCTCTTCTGAAAAGATAAATTGGTTAGACGCACTAAGCTAGGGGTGTTGAGACAGAGGGTAGAAAAATGGGTACATATCTGCAATGGGAATACAGAAAATGCATGTAAGTAAATACAGAAACTTGTCTGTAACTTGTACCACAGTTCTTGAAACTTTCTTTCAATCTTTGAACTTCTCCATATTCTGGCTCAGTGAATGCATCAAGGGGTACTAAAATTGGAGAAATATCTGAATAGCATCATCACCCTCAAGGCATCCAGGTCTCAGAACAGACTCTTCAGCATTCTGGCTAGAAGAAGAGGAAAACAGGAGAAAAGAATGCAATGATGTAGCAAAATTGTCACTAAACCCAAGATAACTTATTTTCAATGGTACTTAAAATGTCTTAATTCTACTCACCTTCTCCTGGATTCCAAACAGATTCTTCAGCTTTCACCTGACTGGTCCTGGGTCACTACATCTTACAGTGCTCTGGGTACTCATCAGTACTGTCTTGTGTGAATGTACTAATTATATAACAAGAAAAAGGGATTTGCCCCTAATATTTCTATAATGAACAAACATACTGTAGGGGAAGTCATAAAAATATGTAACAGTTTCATAGGGGAAATAAAATTTGGAAGCAAGAAATTAGTATGATGCATGGATAACACACATGCTTAGTAATTTAGTGAAATAGCAGTAACTATTTGTACAAATGTATAAAACCCAAAAATCCCAAGCAGCCATAAATGTGAAAGAAGCAACTTCTAAAATTTATTCAAAGAAAGATTTTTTAAACATTTTCATTTGAAATAAATGAAAGACATTTGAAAGAGAATTTTGAATACAGGGCACACAACTCACATAGTACGATGACAGCCTATGCAGTGTTTTAGCATATGTAGACCAGACTACAAGTAGAGTCTGACAAAACCTAAGAAGGCAGACCTGGCTAAGAGTCAGGAGTCACGCTTATTAAATTGAACTCTCAGGGGTATCATGCAATCAGAGGTCACAATCGAGGCAACAGAAGCAATGTCACGATATCAGAGAAAGGGCCAATTCAGACCTGCTCCCCGACAGGCAGTGAGGTCACGGCTTGCGGCAAATAACTGTATTAAAAGGGAATATTCTCTGCACACTTTTAGAACTGTCATCTGAACAAACAAAGCCAGGTCATTGGTAGGTTAAATCAGAACTTTCTGGCTTACTAGCACATAGTTTCCTTTCTTTTTACATTCACTGCTAATTTCTCAATTACAAAATATACATCAGGTACTAAAGCAAATACTCAGTAAATTTAACTTAAAAATACACAGTAGAGTTTAAATTCCTCCTTTTTAAAAGTCACATTCTATATTTGACGAGATATCACTAGTCTCTTCATAAAGTGAAAACTGCTGAGCTTGCTTCTTATCAGAAAACAAAAAGCATGCATGTGTTTTAGAGAAACATCTTTCCACAGTCAGGGTCTTAGTAAGCCTGATACTCAATGTGCATTTAGAAACCATTAAAAAATTACAGTTATTCATAATGCACTTGTTTATGATGACTGTGAAAGTGAAGTTCTTTTGTCTGGGTACTTGGATTTCTTTATCTCATTATCTGGACTGGGTTATCTACAAGATTTTACAAATGTGGTAATTTATGAAATTACAACCATGTTGGATTGGGAAACTGACAATAAACCTGCAAAGAAAGAACTAGTCTAGAATGTCATGTAAACAAAATTTTATTCAAAAATATTATCTTAAAATGTTGCCTTTCTTACCAATATGAGAAAAAAAATATGTACCTGCAAAATTCAGTATTTCTACCTTTTTTATACTCACAAGTCAGATAAAATATCTGGAGTGCATACATCAAACTAGCACAAACCTGTGAATTTCAAGTAATTGCTAACATGTTTTGAAAAGAACTGAACTGCAAAGTTGCAAAGTTACAAAGTTGGAAAATGTGCATTACAGAAATAACACACCATAGAAGTTACACAGGTATCACTGCATGATTGTACATTTTCATTAAAATACTTAAGTTACTTGGAATTCCTTGTAAAATCATGTAGGTCTACCACACATTCAATTCTGGATTACATGAAATCTGTAAAAGGCATAGAACTTTGCTGTAAGAGTTCGTATTGAACAGCATAAAATTTTAGATACCTGTATTTAAATTTTAGAGTGTTGTTTTGATATTTTTCTTGAAAAATGTTGCTCACTACCAAAACATATGATGCATCTGAACAACAACATTATTAGTTATAAAAACAGAAAGATAATTCAATGTGTGTTTAATATTAAACTTGCGAAAATGGGCTCTTTGGAATGCTGTAGATCTCTGACCTCATTGATAATACCAATTCTCCACAACACCATAGTTCCCATTATAGAATAGGAAAAAAAAGAAATTTCTTTAAAGCAAACTTTAATAAATTACATTTTCAAATAAATTAAAAGCTCTGGTGTGAAAGCCTTCCTTTACTTCATCTCTGAAAGTGCTTAGAATAATGCAGATATTACAATATATAGCTACAGGAAATATTCCTTTAGTTGTGATTTAAAATGTGCCATGGATTCCAACTGAAGTAAGATTTGTACCTATAAAATATTTCTAAGACTACATTATATTCCTTATTCAGAGCATCATGCCAAATGGAAATTCTTTTGCAAGAGAAACATTTGTGCAATGTAACATTATAACACTTTTACAGACACAGCATCTGTGGCCTATGTTAAAAAACCATTTGCATAGTAATATGATTTTAGTGCTTGAAACACTCATTTTGGAAAGCACTTTGAATATATCTGAATATGCACTTTTAATGAACTCTTCATTAGAGACTGTTTTTTGAAGTGTAAAAAAATGTATTGGGTACTGTTCAGTGAAAGCAAGGCAAATAAACAAACCATCCCAATACTGACCACAGTCCCCAGGCATCCAAACAAGACAGCAACAAATTCAACAACTACTTTTAACAGGACATGCTAAATACAAGTTTTGTAACACTTTATTTTAAAGGAATTTAACCAAACCTATTCTCCCTTACACCCTCCAACCAAATCCATTTGGATTTAACTTGTTGCTAAAATTATCTGTCTTTTGCACTCTAAGACCTGGGTCATGACCTTACTTAGGGACAGGAAATAGTTATCAGGTCACTGAATGGTCAAATGAAAAAGGATTTGAAATGCTTCGGTACTCAGGGATCTATTCATCTAAAATGATTGCCTTATGCAGTATTAAAAGCTGTGGATCTGAATGTGGAATCAACTTGATCACATTTACACTGGCTGAGATGCAGAGATCACACTACAAAAATTTTGGACCTAAAATATCAAGAAAAGGAGAAAAAAGAAAGGTAGAACTGCAGGAGATGCAAATAAAACTATCTGAACTATCATATCATCTTATTCAACAATGAGAAAAAATAGTTTTCAACCTCTGATGACATTTTGGGTGAAATCTCCTACTGAAGTCATCATTGGGTAGTTATTAGCAAAAGAACAGTGAGATTTTTTTTGTGTGTGTGAAGTTCCTTTTAGGTTGATAAAAACTGGTAAAACAGCATGTTATGAAAGCACAGGTAACCACCTATATTGTATTAAATCTTAGTTTTGGAAGTTTATTGGAACAAACAAACACGCTCTCTAGCTTAGAGACCACATTTATATCTGATACACTAATAAAATCCTTATGCCACCACAAACTACAACAGTCTGCAAAATAGCAGTCAGGAACAAAGAGAAAGTACACAGTCAGGTGAAATATGTGGTGAGAAATCTTGAACATATGAATACAGGAACCATGAAGACTAGAACCATCATGAGAATTCATAATATTAATTGGTATGTATCTATAGCAAGTATCTCCTGTTCAGGAACTTCAGGCAAATAGAAATTTTCTTTTTTCTTTGTAATTAAATGTGAAAAGCAAGAATATTAATAAAAATGTCATATATAAGTATGTCATATGTCTAGATCATTTATAAATACTCAGACACTGAAGTGTACTGCATAAATGCACAGAAATTATGTTTTACATATTTATTTTTAAACATAATTTCAGGATTGCTTCATTCCATGAATACTGAAAATATCCTACACTATCACTGACAGACAGGAGGCTAGCAAATTAGGCACAGACTTTATTTTTCAGTTTTATTTTATAATACGAAACTGGACCAGCAGAACTATGTAACTGAAGCTTGAGTGCGTGCACTGTAAGGCCCCTGCAGTCCTTTACAAGTTTTCAGCGTACCGCTGTTGTGAACTGGGTTTGCACTCTGCCAGCAGAGCAGCTCTGACCCATGGAGAGCACTCCTTCAGATCAACACTGCCTCAGGCTTTACTGCTTTCTCCAAGAAGTCTTACATTTCAGGCATCAAGTCGAATTTCTTCTGGAGATGATTAACCCAAACCCATGACAGATTTTTTCCAAGATATCCAACTCCTTATGTTTATTTTATCCTGGCTCTTTTTGGATGTACTGGACACAAGTAACCTACTCATTTTACATGTTGAAGGGCTGGTGGAGAGCCATTAATTCCTTAAAATGAGAAAATATTTTAATGCGAGAGTTCTGTTGTGTGAGCTCAAACTAAATAATAAGAAACAAAGCCATAGAATTATGATTTTAAAAAGTAGACAGTCTTCCGAACTACAAGTTTCTGTAATACATTTTCATTACATTTCAGGACAGATCTAACATTCTCCGAAATGGCATTATTTTGTCATTTTTGTCAGTGCTGTATGGATTAGAATCTGCTTCCTTAACGTGGCATACAAATTTAGAGCCTGGGAGACATGTAATAGTTGCATTTTACTGTAAACATCTCAATTCAACTCATCGAATTACAGCAAGGCCAGATTTCAAATGTGGTTATTAATCCTCTTGAGACAACAGATCAATAAAAGATGACTTACTTTAGAAATGGATGTTTACAAACAATGTGATTCCTGGGAGTTGATGCCATTAATATTTCTCCCTTGAAAATAGCTAATCTCTAAAAGATGAAAACAACTAACACAAATTATCAGTTATAGTTCAATGTCTTTTTAAATGCTCTTAAATAACAAAACCTGTATTAAAGCCTGTATAAAGATGAATATTAGCATTCCAGCTTTGGTACCTTCTCTTAACTGTCATGCAGATGTGATTTGTCAAGCATCAATGATCTGAATCAATATAAATTCTATTAAATATCACAGATACTTTTTTTCAATGTATTAATATTTTATAATACAGAAAACCTAAGAAAGTATGTTGATCATGATTCAACAATATTTTAAAGAACTCATTGAATTAACTAATAGCTAACCTTAAATTCCAACTTTCCAAAGTCTCACATTTGTACTTTCAATTATCACTAATAATAATCTAGAAGAATGTTTTGCAACACTTTTCACTTGAGACTACAAGGAGTTTCATAATTATGAACTATTAGAAAACTGGAAAACAGATGACTAAGCGTATTCCTTGATATTTATCTTCCAGTCATATGATATAATCACAAGCTCATTTTACTTCTTATTCTAGAAAAATAAATGTTATTTCTACTGACAATTTCAACAGAAATAAATAAATATTGCCATAATTAAAAGTCACTTGAGAAAGCATAATCTATTCATTATCAAATTTGTATTGGTGAAATCAGTCTTAACATCATACCCGTTCCATTTTCTTTAGTCACCATGAGCATAAAATGACAGGAAATACAGTATTGCCAATTAGGTTCCCAAACTACAGAAAACATATCTTGTCAACACAGCCCAGTGCACTTCTAACATTGTTAAACTTCCAGGCAGAAATCATTGTGCGTATTTTTAGGTGAAGGCACATTGCACTGTTTTCACTTTGAAGTGTATGGTATAGACGTGTCACTGATGGATAGGGATATGACTAAAAATAAATTTACTATATATGCCAATAAATCAGCTAACCTACAAAATTAAATAGAGCATAGTCTATGAAATTCTGTGAAATAAAGTGAATCATATCCAAATAATACTTGGATAGTTTGAACAGATTTTCAGCTGATCTACTGCATTCTTCCAACTTGCTCTACAGATTGGAATTCAGCTTCCCATTCCACTGAACAAAAATTATTTGGATAACCCACCAAAACTGTTGAGGAAACTGGATTAAAAAGAACCCAAAAAGACACATACTGTTTGCAAAGCTCATAGCAAAACAATGTGCTTGGCCTTAGGGCTCATTCTTTGGTTTTCAGCTGTTGGGCCTAAGTATTCACACTGTTGGCTAGAAAAGTAACCTTCCTCTATGTAAATGAAATTACAGATCCTGTAATTACGGACCCGCAGATGGCAGAGATGCTCTGTTACACATTCATCCAGGACTAACTGGAACTTCCTAAGAGGAGTCAAGGATAGATTCTTCTTTCAACTCCTGATGTACTTTACCCAAAACAGTCAAGACTATTTTACATTAAATTAACAACTGAAATAGCCTCCAGACAAAAAGAGGACAAGCATCCATAAAGCTTTCTAAAAATATGCTTTGATGCAAAATAGGAAATTATGACAATTATCTGTGTTCCTTATAACATTTCCAAAATCTTGAAATCTTTGAAATGTCACCATCTACAAGCCACAAAAATATCTCCAAGAATATTTATTGAACCAGAATATTCATTAAAGAAGGCATAGTTTGTTTGTCAGCTACCTGACACTAAATGAAATTCAACAACCATGATGGAAGCATAACCTTATCACACCAAAGAGAGCAGTGTAATATACACAGTCCCAGGAAACATCCAGCAAATCATCAGGAGTACATCAAGTCAGGCTTTCATCTGTCTTCAGGTTTTCGATCAGGGTATAGTTTGTTATAAGAAATAGTAAATATATATTTACACTTGCATATTCTATGGCTTACTTTACGACCTACTCAAGTAAATGTCACAATATATAATGAAGATTCAAATATATTTTTTATTTAAATAATAGTTTTAATGTATCTATAATACGACCACATGCATTAATTTTAAAGAAACTGAAACTGCATCTGACAGAAAGTATTAGGATTACAAAATACATGTTGATACTAGTAATTACACCAGAAAGTAATTGTTCATAATTTACTCTCCTTTCAAAATATACAAATAAAAAGTCATAAGTGCTATGCTTATTGAATACCTACTTATGGTATATGCTTATATATCTGTGTGAGTATACATTGCATTGTATGTAAATGGATTGACACATACATATACAGTAATGCATGGAATTACATTCCCATGGTTTGTGCCTTCACGTGCTGCTTGTATTTTTCAATGGTAAGCTCTTCTCTGTGAGAACAGTATTTCCTCATGCTGTTGGCATGATGTGTGTATTACAAAAGGGTTTATTTCTGACTAACTTCTGTGTGCTACTGTGATACAAATGTGAAATAATGGTCCCTGGTGGGGATTTGTCTAATATCAGTGAGTAAAGCATGCTGACTCACCCAAAATTTAATAAAAATTTATGAAAAATTTTTTAATATTTTGAATAAATAAGTTTTGAAAATGTATTTTCCTGCAACATGTATGTCAACTTAGAGATGTGTGCATTATCCTCTGGGATTAAAGTTATGCACAAATTTTCAAAATTTGTTATCAACATATTGCGTATCAGCTTATCAAAACTTTTGTACCAGGAAAATAAGAAGGCAAATTATGACAGAATAATAATCTCAGGAACACAAAAGCATCATATATTAAACTCATTCTTTTTCACTCTTTATTTTTGTACCTCTTATGCTTCTATTCCTTTTTGTCTTGTTTGTACTCTTACACACAAGAACACAACGAAGACAAAAGACATTCATCATACATTTTAACTAGACTTCTTCTTACTTATTCATTAGCATGATGTGTTCCAGTTTGAAAATCTAAAACTGTTCTAATTGTTTCACTTCCTAGGGCATCCCCTTTCAAAAGTAGGGATTCTGTTATTTAACAGATAACACATGTGTACTTGCTGTTTTGCTGTTGATGCTATGACTTCTCCCTTCCATTTCCCAATTTAAAGAAATAAAGAAGGAATACATAGAATGTGCTTTTTTTTTTTTTTTATTTAGTTGTTCATGAAGAAGATGGTTTGGAGTTCAAATTTTCTACCCAAGGACTCACTACCAGTCTGTGAAAGTAAAAGGATTTGAATGAAGTTTATGTTCACCATGCAAAGGACAGGTCTGGGTTCTCTCGACTTAAAATACAATGACCACAAGATTTATGGATGCAGAGTGAAAATATTCCACCTTCTTGTTACAGAAAGAATTCCAATAACAGAACAGACCCAAAGAAATCTATTGCAGGCAAAAGAGGAAGAAACATTCAAAAGGTGAGAGGGGAAATGGGAAACAAGGGAAGACATCACTGGTAACATAACTCTGTGAAGTTATTATACAGGCACACTCTGTTATTAATTCTAAATTTAGAAACTCTTAGTTCTGTCTGATGATATCTCACATACATACAAATAAATGCTCTGTGTTGCACTCTGCTTCTAATGCATGATCTAGAATTTTCTGGACATAATGTCTGAAGTGGCAATGCCTCTGGTAGAAGGACAATTTTATATTCTGGTCAAGTAGAGAAGCAGTCTGCATGTGAGCACCCACAAGGGGTGGAAAAAAGTTTTTGTTTATTAGCTTGCCAGAGGAGTAAAATGGCCCTTGAAATGAAAGATAATTTAGAGTGCCAGCACTATTCTTGCCTTTTGATATCCAATCTGCCTCAGTACCTTCTCTCCAGAAATTTAGAAAGTAACTTCAGTAATATTTAGAACGTGTACATCGGCTTTTCAAAACAAACAGAAATGTTTCCAGGCAGGAACAGATAAACGGGTGGCAAGAAAGCTAGGCTAAACACTGACTTTAGGGTACTGAACATGTAATAAGGCTTATCTCTGACACGGTTTTGAACATTCCTACTATTGTTTCTAGTCTTGGACATTCACTTTTTCACAGGCAGCCTGCATGTCCTGTTTCCTCAGCATATGATGCATTCTGACATATATAAGCATATGCCACAGAAACACATATGAGAATGGGAATGCTCAATCAGGTGCAGTATACACAGACTTGCTATAGCCAAGGTAAATTCATGCTTGAATCCAAGGCAAATAATAATGCAAAAATATTTCCTCTTCAGAATTCACCAAGAATTGTTTCCAAACAAATTTGAGCATGTGAATGTGAGGCAAACGTAGGCTTCCATATAGCTAGGTTAATTGACTGAATTGCAGTTCAGGTATAGTCAGATTCATTTCACACCTGTCTCAGACACGCTCTAATTTTTATCCTCATACAGTGAATGCTAATACAGTATAACTTGTAATTTTATTTTGTGAAATTTGGAACAGATCAGATAGCATAGGACTACGTCTTTGAAAAAGATAAAAAGATAGAGGTGAGAACTTTCTGAGTACACTACTGAGTTGCAGGAGGAATCAAAAAAAATATAAAACAATGTCTCTGGAGATGATTATCTTCTTACAACAAGGGCATTTTAAATAGACTTGGCCTTATTCTAATTGTACAGAAACCAAAGAGAGTTTTAACATGAATTTCAACAGTAGAAGAGCTATATCAGTGTTTAAATATTTGTGGAAAACAAATTTTATATCTACATGCTGAATCTTCTTTCTTTGCCTTCTGTCAAATGGTGGATTTTTGAGGAATATTTATGGAAGTACGTTCCAAAAAACATGGAAAGGATTTTTAGGAGTTAATGGCTAGCTTCAGAAAAGGTGACAATTAAAAGAAGAGTTTGAAGTGATATTTTATTTATAAAGTTTTATTCTAGTGCTTTTTATTTTATATCTCTGTGACATGCTTTGACATTTTTTTATGATGAAGATTTAATAATAAAACAATAAATAAGTTAGGCTCTATCTCCCTATGAATTAAGCTCTAGGAACAACTCCTGCTCTCCACAACAAATTTAAATTGAAATGTTTCACTGTTGTAACTTGAGATATACAGGAACAGATAAGGTCCTTAAACTTCTGATTTCTTCTATTTGTGCATATTGTTTTATATTTCAAGCAGACCTGTTTAAAAGACATTGCAAGATATATATGCTTATATGCATAAAATGAAATACTTGTTCATACCTTCAAAGTATCCAGCATTTATAGGCTGTGTCTTCCCTGGTGGTTTCACAGGGAGATGTTTATTTTCATTGTTTTTGAACAACGCCAGGCGCACAGCTGGGTCTAGATGACAAGAACAAGTTAAAATCAAAGGTCAGACCTGGCTCATTCATTCCTTCAAGCAGTTTTTCACCTTTTAGCCACTTAATAAATGAAAATACCTTTAAAAGTAGGTTTTATATTCACAAAGGATTACACTTTCTAAAATAAAGCCATATAAATACACATGCAACTGAGAATCAAAGTCATTGTTTTGCAGGATTTTAACACTGTTGATCTTTTAGCTCACCCATCTCCAAATTAAAAATAAACTCTGAAGCATGTATTTGCAGAAAATATTTTTTAAAAATATGGCTTTAAAGCTTGAAATTAAGCAGAAATATTAACAGGATACATGTCAAGCAGTGTTTCTAAAAGCTTTGGTCCAAAAATATTCAGCAGTCTAAATCAAGACATTTATACTTCAAAAATGTTAACAAGAGGCAGTTTATTTTTTGAGGCTATACCTGTAGATATAGCTAATCTTCCTCCATGTCCCATCCTAACTGAAATAAAAAAATACCCCAGAAGTCTATAGACTCTTCTATATGCTGAAGTATGAAATCTTGATTAGTTTCTTTACTGTCTTTTAAAAGTTTGCAAAGAAGCAAAGATGAGCAGAGAACTGTATATAAATCTAGATAATACATGTTCCTAGACTGGTTGAAAAAAAAGTTTAATTAACAAAAGCTAAACTGATGCAAAAACCACGTAAGTCAGGAGAGGCGATTTTCACATGTTATTTCTGATGTGAAGGAAGAATTTTTTGAAGAATTTTGGCACAGGAGGAAAGTAAAAGTTTAAGGGAAAGAGTGCATTAGAAGGAATGTGAAAATTCTGGGCATAATGCAGAATAAACCAGTGATATATATGAAAAAAAAAAGGGACTGAAAAGAATGTAGAAACAAAAGCAGATACACAATGAAGAGCAAAAGTGTACAGAGTTTTGTAGGTACACCACTGAGCAAAGTAACATGAGTAACAGAATGCCAAAGAAAAGATAAAAGAAATATGTTTGACATGGTTAAAAGAAGACAGTAGTCCAAGCAGAAATATCCACTATCAGAAATACTTGAGACACAACGAGGCAGAAGAAGTTTGTCTAAAAAGATGACTAAAAACTGTCTGAAAAGGGTAGAATTTTGTCATGAGGAGAAAAAAAGCAATGGAGTTTATCAAGAAAGTAGAAATGTGAAGGGAAGGATCTAAATTTTCACAAAGAATGCAAGTGTAACAAAAATGAATATGTGAGACACTGCTAGAACAGACAGAGCAGGACAATAGGTTATAGAAACACTCAAAGAGCATTCAGACAGAATATACTGAAATGATGAGTGATGTCTGGTGCTTAATTTTGAGTCTGTTACATGACCTTATTGTTTATGGAGAGAGTTTATAAGACCATGATAATAAAGTAAATAGCTTTTTTGTTTGTTGGTTTTCGTATTTCTAGGAAAAAAGCACTAGTGTGTCCTGTCAAGCTGGTGGGCAACTTCTTATGAATTTTAACAACAATTCGTAAAGTTGGTTTTGACTAGACCTCTATAGCTGTAGTACCCACTTCAATTACAAACTAATGGAACATAAAGGGATCCTAAGAGCTCAGCTTTTTCCCAGAGAGTGGGAACATCAATTACAAGCCTGGAGAAGATCTCTAATGGGGTGTGGCACTCTAAGAGTTAATGCACTGACAAAACACATCGAGATGTTACAGTGTTCTTGGTCGGCCCACACTGCAGCAGCATGTGGTTGACAGAATGTTCTTAATGGTGCTAACCTCTCACAAAGCAGAAAATTTGACTAATGACAGAATTGTGGCAAGTGGGGAGGGAGTAATATAGGCCATGCCATCTTCACAAGGCAGAATGAGTGATACCTCAACACTTTGTTATCTCAAATTGTCTAAGAACCTCTCTCACGTGGTTGTAGGATGATTATAGCTTTCAGATTAAGCCAGAGGATGTCATATTTAAAGTAATTTTAACTCACTTTTACTACCTAAATTAAATGAAACTATCCAAGGCGCAAAATAAATAATGATTAGCTCCATTAGTTTCAAAGGCAGATTATTAGAATGATTCTGATAATGGGATAATTTTATTCACAAATTGGATTGCCAGGTTTGGAGATTCTTTCACTCTGTATAAATGGATAAAGTAGCCTTCCAACTAAAAAAAAAATTGTACCTGACTAGTGTTTGTCAGGGTAGCAAATGCTTGGGACAGTGAATCACAGTAAGACTTGTGATTAAAATACCTTGAAATTGTATTACATTATACTTTAAAAGTTCTCCTTAAAATTTTAGAGAATAGAAGTTGTAAAAAATGTTTTAAGCATGAATTATTATTGTCTTTTGTATAGTTCTAAGATACATGGCAATACAAGTCCTACACACGGATAAAAATGTACAAATAAAAATTTTTATAGCTGCAATTTTTCCAACATCCAGCACACAGTGTTGGCAAAAAGACTTCTAACTTCTTCCAGCTTTATGCTAGTTACGAAAAAGTGTCTTTCTTCAACAGAAGACCAAAGTGACAAAATCAAATAAAATATCTTAAGACAAAATGCAATTGAAAATTTTCTATGTGACTTTGATTAATTTAAAATAATTCCTGAAATAATATTTTTTCCTATGTGGGTCTATTGACATTGGTCCAAAATGTTTTAAAAATGTCATCTATCCTTAATCCAACCTCTCACCCAATTCTATGAAAACATCAAGTCCAAAGTTAAACTATACCAAAGATTTTTGGTGAAGTCATGCAGAGTTATTATTCCCCAGTTAGATTTCTCAAACATTTATTTGTGCACAAAGATAAGTCTTCCGTGAACAGGGAAGAAGGCTAAGTAATGGAGATTGTTCTTCTAAGAGATTTCCATCAGTAGATTTATCTTTGAATCTTTGCAAAATAACTTAAAGAATCTACATAGATTTAACATAGTGCCAGAATACTTGAATTTGTACCTACCTGGATCACCTCAACCATTGCCTACAGCTCTTTTGTTATTAAAAATGAGTCCTTTTCTTTATCTAGTCCCAAATGTAGGCAATATTACATAGATTACTTCATAATACTAGTGCTTTTCAGTCTCTGAGTGAGCTAGGGAAATGAACTGCATGTATGCTTTGATGACAAGCAATCAAATGTTTTAGATTTCACACAGAGAACTGTGAAAGAGTCCAATAGCTCAAAATCATAGAAATGTCTTTCTGGATTCTGGCATACTCATTTAAATGTGGCTTATTAGATGATGATCTGTGCTTGCAATCTAGAAACCAGGAAGGTAATTTAATGCACATTCCTTGGCTGCCTCCAAATGTAGAAGTTAAGTTGGACAAACACAAGATACGTTATGGAAACAATATGGAAGGAATAGTTACTGCCTGATCTGGCACCACATTCCTAAACTTCTCGTTAATACGTGAAACTGAAAAATTAAAATGTTTGCCATTCAGTTTTGCTGTGCAATATCTGTAATTAGGAAAACATAATGTGACAACTTTAAAGAGATGATAAGACAAAGTAGCACACAGAAATGGATGCTTATCTGTAATGTAAATTCATTTGGAAGAAAGACTAGATTTTGTTCCATAATGGTACAGTAATTAGAACTCTAACTCATCCATGGCTGGAGTTCCCAGAAGATACTGCTACATGGAACTGACAATCACAACAAAAGTAGCTTTTTTTCTATTACTAAGAAAATACATGTATGTATGTATATGTATGTAAGAAAATATATGTATATGTATCATTTATGTAATGTGTAATACGGAATAATAATAAGCCCAAAATTTTTATTCTGACTGTTAAGATATCTGTTTTGGGGTTGTGGGTTTGAGGAAGGTGGGTTGAGTTTTTTATTGATTTTTATTTCATTTTTTAATTAGTACTGCATTGCTCTCTAGAATTCTAAACTCAAACTAAAAAATATTTGGTGACCTCTATGAAATGTCTTTATCATTGTGTTCTGGTTCTAGTGATCAAGGTCCACTTCAGCTGCTTTTTACCTTGTTATTTTTTCCTTCCTATGTGGCATCAAGAATTACTGTAGAATCATAGAATCATTAATGTTGGAAAAGTCCTCCAAGATCATCAGGTCCAACGTTTTACCAAACACCACCATGTCGACTAAAGCGTAGCACTAAGTGCCATATCCAGTCATTTCTTAAACGCTTCCAGGGATAGTGACTCCACCATCTTCCTAGGCAGCCTGTTCCAATGCTTAACTACACTTTCAGTGAAAAAATTCTTCCTGATGTCCAACCTGAACCTCCCCACTGCTTGAGGCCATTTCCTCCTGTTCTGATGCTGGTTGCCTGGGAGAAGAGAATGACCCTCAGCTGGCTACAGCATCCTTTCACGTAGTTGTACAGAGCGGTAAGGTGTCCCCTCAGGTTCCTCTCCACCAGGTTAAACAAGCCCAGCTCCCTCAGCCACTCCTCATAGGACTTCTGCTCCAGACCCTTCCCCAGCCTTGTTGCCTTTCTCTGGACATGCTCCAGCACCTCAATGTCTGTCTTGTAGTGATGAGCCCACAACTGGACACAGGACTCAAGGTGTGGCTTCACCAGTGCCCAGTACAGGGTGACAATCACTGCCCTGGTCCTGCTGGCCACACTGCTGCTGATACAGGCCAGGATGCCATTGGCCTTCTCAGCCATGTGGGCACACGATGGTTCATGTTCAGCTGCTGTCAACCAGCATCCCCAGGTTCTTCTCCTTTGGGCTGCTCTCCAGCCACTGTTTCCCAAACCCGCAGCACTGCCTGGAGTTGCTGTGATCCAACTGCAGAACCCAGAAATTCACCTTGTTGAACCTCAAGCAATTGGCCTTGACCCACCAATCCAGCCTGCCCAGATCCCTCTGCAGAGCCTTTCTGCCCTCCAGCAGACCAACTTAGTGTCATCTGCAAATTTACTGAGGGTGCCTTTGATCCCTTCCTTCAGATCACCAGCTTCGCTATTGAACAGGTCCAGCGCCAGTACTGAGCTCTGGGGAACTCCACTAGTGACTAGCTGCCAACTGGATGGAGCACCATTCACTACCGCTCTGTGGGCCTGGCCATCGAGCCAGTTTTCAGTCTAGCAAAAAGTGCACCTGTCCAAGCCAGCTTCTCCAGGAGAATGCTGTGGGAGGAAGTATCAAAGGCTTTACTGAAGTCCAGGTAGACAACATTCACAGCCTCTCCCTCATCCAACAGGTGAGTCACCTGGTCATAAAATGAGATCAGGTTGGTCAAAGCAGGATCTGCTTTTTCTAAACCCATGATGGCTGGGCCTGATCCACTGACAAGAGAACTTTTTTTGGCAAGGAAAAGGTTAAACAAGAAGTAATACACCAGTGTAGGAGAGACAAGCTTTCAGCCATCTTAAAAGGAGTTAACTATGAGAGGCTAATATAAAATCCACAGAACCAAGGAAATTACAAGTTAAGCAAGAAATTTGGTACTATTGAGCCAAGACATCTTCAGGAAGCTAGGATTGTTATGAGTCACAGTCACTTAAGCACAGTGAGGCACAATAATGTCTGCAGACACAGCACACATTTGGTATCATTAAAATACAGGCCACAACTTTCTTTAACTACATAAACAAGCATACATAACAGTAGTGGATTAGGGCATGCAGGCCTTAAGGCCATTAGTTGGTGGGACTGGTCTGCTGCAATATCAGCCTTGCCTGAATCACTCCCTATTATAAGGCTATGCTACTTTAAGCTCTCCCTTGTAATACAAACCACAGGATTCAGTGCACTTGCTGGTATTTTCCATATTTTTTTCTTTATTGAGAAGATATGTGGCCAGACATATGAGGTAAGATACTTCTCAGTTACTTCTACATATCTAGAGTTTAACTCTGTACTTCAGCAAGTCACTCTAGGTTGTGTGTTTAGGCAATGGAGAACTATAAGTGCTTTTACAGTGAGACTCAAGTAGCCTGTTTTTGAATTATGTTTTAAGAGGAAATTTCTTTCCATAAAACAATGCAGATGACTAACTCATATGTGAACTTCTATAATTATCAAATGAATACCACCACTGTTGCACTAGTAGAAGACAAATGTTTTATATGGAAAATAAAAAGGAATAAATTTCCACCCTGAGTATGTTAAGAATCAAAGCTGTTCAAGGCTGTCCAGTCCAGATTCCAATCCAGCAGATGTCTTGACAATATTAAAGAGCAACTGTATAACTCTCTGAATGCAAGCTGATTTAACACTTTGCATTTGTGAATCTCAGGCCTAAGGCAAAGGAGTTTGATAGCATATGGAAGCAGAAAATATACTCTGACAGCTAGTTTGTTCCTAGAAGTTCCATCAAGACCTTATCGTTACCTGGAAGTAATGAGATCCTTACACAGAATGATCAACACCATATAAAAGATGTTTGGGATTGTACTGAAATTGCAACATAAAAGCTATTAGTTTAATGTGACTGTCTTATAATTTATTTGTATCTAGAACCTTTAGAATTGTTATTGCTTTGCATTTTCTCAAAAAAAATTTTGCTTCTAAATCAGATGTGTAAGTAGTATAACATTGAAAATTGCTTCTTTATACCTTATAATTCCTTCCATCCAGTGGATGCTGGTTACTTACTTTCTAGTGGGTATGAATCTTTATCACAAACAAAATTATTTTCTTGTAGTTAGCATACATTTGACTACTTTAAATTAGAAAGCTAAAAAGGAAACAGTTGTAATTACAACACTGAAGACCTGAAAATTCAAAAGAAAGAACAGAAATAGTATTGCTAAAACTAGATCCTACAACCTTCCATATGCAGCATCAGTAAGTACAAGATAAAAGAACCTCATTTCAGTGGGATGAAGGCAATAGGATGGTAACTGCTATGGAAACATTAAAAGACAATGTTGACATCTACTTATTCATATGAATTTCAATATGCTTTTAAATATTAGAAGGAATAGAATATCTTTTGGAATTCCTGCTTCAGAAGGGTTAAACTCAAAGCAATTGCCTAAGAGTGTGAACTCTCTCTCCCTAGTTACACTGAAATTGCTAAAAGTAACCTAGCATGAGCTGTACCACACAGAGATCTAAGAACGATACTGGCAGCCTAATGGGTCTGGTTACAGTTTCCTGATCTGGAGCTGCCTAGCCTCAGGATAAGGTGTATATACTCTAATTTAAATGCTGAAAAGTCCCTCTCTTCTACCAGACTCTCAAAAAGACCCTGATTTACTCTCACCACTTTCAGAGGATGTACCTGATGGAAACATAATTATACATGTGGAGATTCTTCTCACATGGAGAATATTTGATCAGGATCATTCTTTTAGTACAAGATCAGAGCTTTAAGATCAGTTTAATATAAAAAATACTTGTTTTGATTGATAATATCCATTTTGTCCTTACTGACCAAGGAAGGATCGACTGTCAGTCAAACTATGCCTTCTGTTCATCTGAAAAAAACCCTGTGATTTTAATGACTAACAGAGAACTCCAGGCAGGCAAATTACATACACAGGTTATTTTTGTGCTTGATGTAATAGTTAGAAAGACAAAAAAATTCTATACGAGGTAGTGTCAAGAGGAGAAAATTTGAAACTATAAAAACATTGGGCAAAAGTTTTTTCAATTTTTTTAAAACTAGCAATGTACTTTGAGAATATTCCAAGCATTACATTAAAGAGCTCAACACCCATACATCATATTGAATAATCTGAACAAAGTTAACATAAACATATTCAAGAAATCCATTAGAACTAAAACAAAAATAGGATAGCAAATTCGATATGTTAAATCAGATATTTATGACTGGATTAATTACTAACATAAGACAGACAGCATATGGAGGAAAGAAGATATAACCTAGTAAGTTTTATTCATTGAAAAAGTATACAGAGGCCAAAAAAATGGAATATATATTAAAATCTCAGCTGCACATCAAATACTTACTACTTTTTTTTTTTTTTAATAAGATAACATGGTAGGGCACCATGGAAAGCTATGAAGATTTGAATTTAATAACTTTAACTTCCTATCCATATACTCTCATTACCACAAAGCACGGTTTGCTGATTACATGTCTTTTTGTCACCTATCCCTTTTATTATTTTTTTAACTATAGGTCATTTTTGTCACATTTAGTCTTAGTCATAGGCATGGTATTTAAAGTAGAAAAAATTACACAGAAAAGCGCTTTGCTGAAATATATCTGTAGGCTGATTTTTCCCTTCAAAGAGCAAAACATCTTTCAATATTTTCAACACTTAATACAGAAGAGTTTTGCAAAGTTGTGCAGAAGAGGGTAGCTTGTGATACAAAATATACGTAAATAAGGGTGCATTTTCTAAAAACCATTTAGTGTTAGGTCCTATTGTCAAATAGGGTCTTAAATGTTTAAATGTTTCTTATACTATCAGTATTTGACTAATATGTTTATTAATATATTCCAGCAACATTTCTATTAGCATATCTTATTAACAATTAATGATTCTAAGAAAGGTTCATTGACATTAGAAGTATCTGAGAAGAACTAGAACACAGTTGGATGAGAAGCTGGATAAGCATCTATTTCCACAGTAAATATATAATTTTAAAAATTTAATGATTCAATTTCATATATATCAAGCTGTTTTTTTCATAAATAGTTCTTGCATAAGACAATAATTTTAACATAAGATTTTCCCAAGAAGAAAATACAAGAAGCACAAAATGTAGAAATACAAATCCCACATCTAGAAAAAGAGATATATGAACAGGAAGAAATAAAATTTTTGTTTATCATAGCTGTCAAATATTCAAATTCAAAATGGTTTTTAAAATCTAAATATGTTGATTTAAAATGAGCTGTTTTTACTGAATCACACTCCACCTTTATTCAAAATAATGTTTAATGTACAAGCAAAGTTTTTAAAAGAGAGACACTATTTTAAGAATGGAAAAATTACATCACTATAACCATTATTTTAACTGTTGACTTACCTAAATATTTATTAGTGTATTTTTTAGGTTTCATTTTATGGGCCCTCTTCAGCATTAGCTGTGCAGTAGAAACATCCTTAAAACCCCTAAGGGAAGAAAATAACTTACTAAATATTTCACACGAATTATGTTACACCAGCTGCATATTATTATATAATACACTTTTCAAAAAGAATACTGGTGTGTAGTACTGATCCATGGTACAAAATTTTCTGAATTACAGAGATAGCTGCAATTCTTACCTTAACATTACATTACTGGAACTTATTACAATAGCTTCCCAGACACAAAAATAATTACAATAATTTTTACTTTGGTAGAAAACAGAGATTCTCCAAAGGTGGAACTTAAAAAAGGCAAGCGACAACAGCCAACTATACTATACCTATTCCTGGAAGTAACTGTGTAAGCAAAAGAGCTTAACATACCATTCTTCTGATATTTTCTCTTCTTTTTCAGACATAAATAAAAATTTCTTTTTTTCTTTCCAGTTAGAAAGCTGTGACATTATTTCCTTCCCTGACCTGGAAACAAAGTGTAAGAGCGGTACTGAAAGGTAAGTAAATAAGAAAGGGTCAGGGGCTACACTATTTTGCAGCATTTGTTATTTTGCAACTTGTTTGTGCCTTTTAAAGGCACTTTTGAAGCTTGGAAATGATACCAAAAAAAACCATTTTAATACTCCATGAAGGTTTTATCTTGGAGAGTAATAAAAGCCTGCCATCAATTTGAAATGTTTACATTTCAATTACTTGAAGCATATTTCAGTCTTTTCACAGAATGCAGCTGTGTAAGAAATCCCTTTTAATCTTTATCTAGTCTTAAAGATCTCTATTTCAATGTCTATTTCATAACATATGTGAAAAAATAGAAGTTTTATGATTTATAGTCAAACCTAAATAAATAAAACTACACATATATAGTCTTATATTCCTAATTATGGTAGTCAATGAAAAATAACAACTGAATTTAATGTATTTGGTTTTAGCAAGTAAATACATTTTAACTCCAGTAATATCACATTAACCAAAAGTTGCAAAAACATCAGAAATTAGCCTCTTATTCTCCTTTTTATTTTTGTCAAATCCAAATGAACTAAATATAATTTAAAAAAAAAACCCAAAACTTACCTGCCATGAAAATGGATTTTTTCTGCTGAGTATGAATGTGGTCTGTTAGCAGACTTCCAAACTTCTTGTGGTGATAATGACAAACTATCTGAATGTTCACTGGAATCTGAAGGCCTAGAAAATTTCTAAGAGAAAGAAAAGGAATGCAGCTGATGGTCCCTGTAAGTTTGAGTTTAAAATGTGTAAGAAAACCTGCACCAGGATTTGCAGAGTTTATCACTATAACTGAAAGGATTCTTAATGGTGATATGCCCATCACAGACCTTACTTTCAACTATATAGGACAAAAAGGTGATTTTATTTACACTTAACATCCCCAAATATAATAAACTGTACATTTATAAGACTCCTTTCTCTTAATTGTAGGAAACAAAACATTAGTAATACTATGTTTGTAATAAGAATAGAAAACCCTACAAAAACAAAAAGCCAAAACTTCAAAGTTTATCAAATATCTAGCAGACACTACAGTTCGATGACCTTTAGCTGTTCTGAAAACATTCAGCTGTTGTCATATAATGCAGATTTTAGTATTTTTAAAGTAGTTTGTCAACTAGCAATTTTTAATCCATTGCCAAATGTGCAGATGAAGCACATCATCTTTTTTTCTGCTACTGTGAAGTAAAGCGTTGAATTAAATCCAAAATAAAGAAAAAATTAAGCAAATGAAAGAAAATCTAAAAGAAACATTGCATCTGGAGATGAGGAGGAAGTCTGAGACTTCTAAAAGTAATTGTGTTTTTAAGTCACTAAATTGTCATATTAATCACCCCAGAATAGCATATCCTTAAGGAATGAATAAAGACTGAAGACTAAGTTGTTTCTGTGACATGTTACCTTTGGCCAGTGCAGCTGGTTTGAGAGCAGGAGTGTTTTTGAAGGGAAACGGGTGGAATCGAGAGTTAGCCATTCCTTCTCTAATGCAGCCTGCATGAATGAGCAAAGTCAAATAGTGCACTGATAAAATCAGGTTAGTTTTGATAATTTTGCAAAGTCTCTTTTAAATTGTCTTACATACTTTGTACATCTTTTCAAGTTCTGTATCAGAACTGCCACCTGCAGAGCAATCACACTCAAAGCACCTTTGCAGATGCTGTGCTGTACGCTTTTATTTTAAACAGATCAGTTCAACAGTATTTGTGGGTTGTGGATGTCCTTTTGGGGTTTTAGTTTTGTTTTGTAAATAAGACGCATCCCCTCCTTCTGAAATTCCTGTAATTTTATTCCAACGTTGTTAGCAAACCAAACTTATAATAAAAGACTGCCAAGCTTTGAAAAAATACAGACCTAAGATACTTAAAGGCATAAGGAACATGAAGAGCTTTGTGTGCTGTTTCCGACTAACTGAGTATTTTATGTCCAGATGTAGGTGCCTGATTCTGTCAAACTTTCTTTTGTTGAACTGAACTGGTGAGTAATTTTCAATGAAATTTGAGGTTAAAAAGAAATGCTATATGTAAATGCTATAAGCTTCAGTTAAGCAGTTTTATTTTTGATGTAACGGAATAAATGGGAAACTAAAATAATGGTTGGAATGAAGAAGGGTGACAGAATTAGTTGCTAACTGGCATCCCTAGCACTTTAAGGCAGAATTCAGTTTTCTTTCTTGAAAACAAAATCCAGACTTTGTTTCAAATCCCACCTGTATATAACTTGTTTTTATTATAGGTCCTTGAGGTTTTTTACCACGTCCTTTCAATACCTTCTGGTAAGTGAGAGAAGCAGATCACTCCCCCACAGTAAGTAAATACCACTGAAGAATTTGGCTTGACTTACAGCGCTCACTCATTCAGGTTCCTCTTACTTTAACAGCAAAGAGCATGGGGTTCATTCTTTTGAAAATGTCCAGTTTATAAAATTGGACTACCTTTCTCCCATACATAAAATATTTCCGAATGTACCATTTTCTGACCCTGAGAAATTATCCTAAATTTGGATACCTTACTGTGTAGTTTGTGTAAACAGGACTTTGTATGGCCTTAGATTGGTGAACAAGATCTTCCAAGGCCTTTGAAATTCTGAGAGACAAAAGAATCATATTTCAGGTATTTTGAAAGGTTACTTCAGGTACTGGCCACTCAATTTGGTGGCTCTAAGATCACTCCTTCTGCTTCCATCCTGACCAAACTTTGAAAAATAGTAACCTTTGATTTTATTTTCATGTCTTAAAACGGATGAATTCCTATATCTGGTTGATTCCCTGATTCTGAAATTCCTTGGTATTTAATTACAGTATGTTTCAAGTTTCATTCCTTTATTTAATAAATCTGGAAAAATTCTATGCCCTCGTTATTAAAAGTTAACCATTCTTCCCCTCCTCAACATTTCAATTCATGATAAATACATTACATTATCCATTTTATCAGAACTCCTCTCTCAGGTAGTTGTACATGTTAAGAAATCTATGTAAATAAACTGCAGAGGCATACAACAAATAAAACGTTATCACATTCTTAACTTTTACAGTTACCTACAACCCACTAATTTATCTCTCCTCAGTGATGTGATTATTCTTATGTTGATAATCACTGAGTGGTAGTTTCACACAATTTTCATTAAAAAAAAAAACATTCCAGAAAGCAGACTGTAGTAAATCAAATCCCAAAGGTGATCAATTAAATGTGTGACATTGGTACAATTTGAACACAGAAAACTGACAAATTCATATCTCAGCAGAGACAAAGCTACAACATATTCAAGTTTTACAATTGCCTGGGTGCTATGCGCAGAATGGTCAAAAAGAAAAGCTATAAAAAAGGTGCAACATCTGACAGAAAATTTTCAGTGAAAAGAGATATTATTTCTCCTTGTTCTCTTTAAATTTACTTCTCAATTGCACTGTGCAAATCATACTTTTAGCTTTTCAGATGAGAATTTTTCACTTACTGTCCAAGTCTGGGAATACAATCCAGTCAACAGTGCTGGTATACACAGGTATATGAAAATAGCAGATTCTGGAAATATTTATTTCCTCCTCTATTTGCAAGAGAATCAATACAGGTGGGACAGAGGTAGATTCCCACTTCTCGTACAATTTAAATGTCAATCAACTCAATTGGTGTATACAATGATGTGTCCCTTATTTACCTGAGTACTTAAATGTCTTACAGCAGCAGTGAATATTATCCAAGCTCTAATGTCAGATTTCAGTCCAAGCCTCCATGCTAGCTATTTGAATTTTTACCTCTCTGATGAAATAGTTTGTAACAGAAAAAAAACCAAAACAAACAACTCAGTCAAAAACCCCCAAAGAAACAAATTAAAAAACAAAGCAAAACAAAAATCCCCATGAGAAATAACACTCCAAAGGTGTAGCCAATTTTTTGGGACAAGAATCACTTAACAGTGCACTGATTGAATCCTTTTGCTTTATAGTTGTACCGTAACCCAACTAAAGTTCTTTACTCTTAATATTTACGTTGAAACTTTTCTCACTAATATTTTCCTAGCCCAGTGTTTGCCATTTATTAACTTAATATTACTAGTGTTTTTATTTCTTTTGTAGCCTATAAAATGTATTTCATTGTCCTACATGTTGAAAAGAAATATCAGTAAAAATATAAAAATATGAATCAAAGGCATAAATATGCAAGACAATAAAAAAAAGATAACTGATTTATCATTAAGCACATTTGGTACTCCTGTGAAGGTACAGCATATTATAAAAATACACCACACTGATGTTTGCTTTGTCCACAAAAATAAACACATAATTGATTTTCAAATACATCCTTCCACTATGTTTTTCCTGGACATTTTCGCAGCCCTAAGCTCAAGAAACTTCTGTCCATACCTTCCCTATAAACAGTCCTAATGAAAAGTTTATGACAGATTTACCAACACCTAAGGCAAAAAACTAGATCTGTTTGTACTGATATTGTTCACTAAGATTAAAAAACAACAATCTGAGATTAATTACAAAGCAAATAAAATGACAGGTTTTGATTGTATGGTCTGCATAAACAGCTATAGATGTAACATATTTATATTTATATTTATATTTATATTTATATTTATATTTATATTTATATTTATATTTTATTTTTATTTATATTTTATTTATATATATTTCTAGAGCCAAATTAAGGAATGTCCTAAATACTGAGGTATACAATGTGGCTTTACACATATGTGTAAATCACATAGTTAGGCCATATTAGTTCATCTGAAGATATCTTTTATGCTTTTGTATCCTTCATACTTTATTTCCAGTGTTTGTTTCAAAAAGTCTGTATTAATTACTTTAAGTTTCACAAGCATACAAAACATACATAGACCTTTCTGGCTTTTGTTACATCTATTTTTTTGTTAACCCCTTCTAAACAAATTTTTTAATTTTTAAACACAATACAATTATCTATGACACTACTCTTCAAGAAGAAGGAGGTGTGAATCTATTTGAGGTTGAGGTTTTCTTTCTGAATTTTAATAATGAAACTTTCATATTATTAGCGATTTCCACTTATCCATTAGGATCAAGAACTTTTTATCCCGATTCACAATGCATTTTTTATCCTTTGAGATGCTACTCCTAAAGTGTTCCTGCTTTGATTTTGCAGCTCATTAATAAACTCTGGAGGCTTAGGGATTTTTTTTTTTCATGGCATAATGTCTATAGCCTTCTTCATTTTGTTACTCCTTCATTTTTTAAGTATTTACTCTATCACTTCCTTCACAAAATGTAATGACTATTTACATCAAGCATTAAACCTCTGTAGTCTCAGAAGCAGAATTCAATCCTACAACCAGCAAAGTGAGTGAGAATGGTTCTATGAATTTTAATTGGGTCTGAATGAGCTGCTGAAAAGTCAAGTTGTAGTGCAAACATTATTTACACAATCTAATCCTAGGTATCTTTTCTATGCTCTGGATTACATTCTGGAGCAAAATAATCTTTTATAGTATATCATGACTACACAAGTAATTAGGGCTGTTCTGAGTCATACTTACACCATGAACAAAAAGTAGTTCTCAAAACAGTGTCAAAATTACACTCAGCTTTGAAGCACTTCTACAAGTAACTGTCCAAACTCTGAATAATGCCATCACATATTGCCTTTCATCTCTCTGAGATCAAGGAGGATCACAAGAGCATAACAGAAACCAAACCAATTCCTGAAACTGTACTATGGTTTGCAGCAGAGGATGCAAAAAGGCATTAACAATACAAGCTGAAAAGAAAGGCCAGCATTTGACATCTAACAACTCTGTTCTGGTCAGAGCAAATATCCATCTACATCAGTACTCTGCTTCCAGAGGAGTTCAGTAGCAGCTGTAATGGAAAGAATGAAAAAAGCTAGTCATAATGAAGCCAATCCTTCCTTTAGTACACTATTTCAGACCTTGGAAACTGCTGGTTTAAGGACTTTCTGCTAAAATCTAGGGAAATATTCCTCACCTTAAAACAGTAATCTAATTTCTAATGACAAATATAACTATCTAGTCAGTGTGTTTGCCATGTCATCTCTATGTAAATCCAGAAAGAATGCAAAACATGTACACAAGCGGTGTAGATCAACTTCAAAAGGGCATCATGTTGGATGCCATGGGACCTGAAGCTACCCCAGGTTTCCAAGCATGGTGGACCTCAGAATCACAACCTAAGAAAACTATGAAACTATCTTTGAAAATTAGGGAAAACTAACTCTTTATACCTCTTTCCTTTCTTCTTTCATTTCCTCATTGCTCATTCACTGTTTTCAGGACAGCAATGGTTCAGAAAAAAAATTATTGATATGTATGTAGTGCATTTATTTATACAGTATTTTAAGATGAAAACAAGTATATTACCCAACAGAATATAGACAAGCAGAAGAAAATTAACATCTAAAACACAACATGAACTTAGATTGGCTCCTGATCATTACAACATAACAGGAAGAATGGCAGGGGAAAAAGAAAAACAATCTATATCCACATTAGAATTTCATAGAAATTGTGTGCAGAATCATCTGCTTTTAAAAAAAGATTTACTCTTCATCCAGTTCACCTGCCTGGTTTTATCCA
Organism: Eulacestoma nigropectus; assembly: GCA_013397775.1. Lineage (NCBI taxonomy): Eukaryota > Metazoa > Chordata > Aves > Passeriformes > Eulacestoma > Eulacestoma nigropectus. The sequence continues at coordinate 323,500 of VZTE01002252.1, forward strand.
ACATGTTTTTCTGTACTTCCGCTCCCCTCTGTGAGGCAGGCCATTAACATCATCCTTAGGAGAAATGACCCTTTTTCAACCAGATTTTACAAAGTATCTGCCCTCTCCACATTCAAATTTGTTTTCAATAAGAATACTACATAATTGGAGTAAACAAATAAATGAATCAGAATGAATCTTTCCATTAGTCTTCTCTATAGAATACAAATTTGAATAAAGTTCTTCAGGCTGGTGATGTTTTTAGTGAGTATATTTGAATAGTGCAGGTAAAGTCTTGTTCACTGAAAGACAATAAAAAAGTTAAAAACAAAGAAAAATGAAAGGCAGAACCTTCAACATCATTCTATGACTATCTTAAATAAGCTTACAAAAATTCTTTTGGGCCAATACATTCCACATGAAGAACTACTTTTCCTGGTGTTAAACATCCTGTAGGTTAAATACTTGCTTAGACTGGGAGGGGGCGTGGTGAGGCAGAAGGATCTTATGCTGAAGGTTAACCCTCTGGATACTCACAGCCAGCCCACTGAATGGTCTTTCATCTGGCAGAAAGCTGTAACTTTCTCTTTTGGTTCCTGGCAAACATATTTCACACTGTAGGATATTTCATTTAAATATCATGCTAGTCCAGGACAATATATTTCATTTCTTTTTATACTAAACTTCATTTCTGCCAAAGCCTGAGTATTTGCTGAGAATTTCTTCTCTAAAATCCTAAATAAGTTTTAACAATTTTCTTAAGAAACCACAAATTTTTAGCTCTTATAGCTGAAATAGAAAAACCAGATCACTTTTCTATGCTCTTTTGTATATTGTTGATAGACTGTGATTGAAAACTTCTTTTGAAATTAAAGATCTGAATATATTTGTGTATTTAGCCTTTTCTTTCATCCAGTCCTTTGAGGAATCAGATTACTCTACAGACTAACTTTTCTGCGAAACTCAAGTTCATGTGTAAAGCTTAGTTCAATGTTAGGAAGCTGAACATCAATTCAGACCCAGACTTAATAAATAACTTCCAAAGCTAAGAAAACGTCAGATATGAACATCCTTAAGTAAATCTTCTATTAGCTGCATTATTATTCCACTTACAGTACTACAGAAATTCTGTCTAAACTCAGACATTTTAAATCTATATCTAAATGCATTGGACAACATTATAAAAAAATTATAAAACCTTTTTAGTTAGATAGCTTAGTGGATATAAATTTTATAGAAAATATATCTCTGAACTGCAAACAGTAGAAAAAATAGTCCTTTTCTCTCAGTTTTTTTCACATATTCCAGTATTTTTTCACATATTTTATGTGCTGAAGATAAATAGGTTAGCACTCTAATAAAGGTTATTTTAACCTTTGGCAATGCTTCTTTTTCAACCCTGTCTTTATATAAGACAATATATATACATTAGAAAAGAAATCTGGGTACAACTGCATTCTTATGACTGCTAAAACCAAACAAAGTTTCAAGCCAAAAAAAGTAGTATCACAAGAATTCCAGAGAAACACTGCAATGATTAATTGACCCCAAGAGATTTTATAGACTGACAAAAACTGGTTAATTATTAGAGTACGTTTTTGTAGGAAAATGAGAGGACAAGGATAGTTGTCCATTTCTAAGAAGGATATATTCATGATTACTGCAAAAATCACATTCTGTTAATAAAAACATTCAAGAAAATTTTATTGTGAAATGTCTTCTCCAAATGTAATTTTTCCTAACTGTTTAATAAGCTTGGAAAACTAGCTGATCTCTAATATTCTAATGCATATATATATATATTTATATTTATACTTCTATTTAATACATGTACCTATGTGTTTGCTCTACACAAAAGTGACTAAACTTATGAAAAGAATTTATTGTGGAAAAGTAAATGAACAATGAAAATTTCAAGGACCACAGAAGTTTTGATTCAAATAAAAGGTTGAATGTCCACATACATAGTTAACTCTCCAAAAGTCTGAATCTTATTGTAGTTCATGTCAGTCATTCATGACCTGCGTCACCTAAACTTTTCTGAAAATGCATTTTTGTCTCAAGCCTGACAGTGTTCAAAGGAAGCTCTGTGTCCTTTCTTTGAATACAGGAATAAAAAATTCAGATGGGTAAATGGCAAACTCAGCTTCAGAGGTTAGACATTGTTCAAGTCAGCATCAGAAATGTATGCTTGAAAAATCTTTTGAGATGTAAACCCCCACCCATCTCAACAAACACCAAGATCCTGGAACCTTCAGGCCAGCTCTCAAAATGGGTCTAAGACCCTAGACATAGTCTTTCCCCATTAAAATGACAAGAATCTTCAGGACTTCCCTTATCTGACTCTGGCACATGACATGAATTTTTGCTGCTATGTCTCTATAAACCTTTTCCCAAGTTTTTCTACTTCCATGAAAACAAAGAAACAAAATTTTCAAGGGGTAATGAGCTAAAAACTTAAAAAAAAACCAGCCAAGGAACCCCTGAACCCTACCCCTTAAATACCCTGCATTCAAAGAATACCCAATTTTTTTTGAAGGAACAATTTGTTTTGAAGGAACATAACCCAAAATGCTCTATCCAGCTCAGGTAATGAATACTAAAACAAAATAAAAAAGAAAGCTGTGGTTCAGCTTGCTTGCAGTTTTGTCTAAAGAAGGGAAATCATGAAGAAGCACAGAGTAATAAAAAATAGACAAGTCACAAGTTTATAGTCATTTAACCTTTAACATGTTTCAAAGTTCAGGTCACATGAAAGATTTGATTAAATTTCAAAACAACTTTTCCTTTTTGCTTAGAAGTCCCTATTTCAGAAACAAGAACAAAAAGGATTTGGAAGCTAAAGAGCAAAGAAGGGCTAAGTTATAAACACAGATTTTTTTGAAATTTATGTTAACAAAACTCTAAGTACACTACAAAATCTCTAAAGAGGTATGTCTAAATCATCTCTCAGCTTACTTATACTGTCCGCCTTATATGTTTCTAGCAATGTCTCTTCTATTTGAAATAAACTATCCACAAATGAATCTGCAAGTTGAAATTTGTCCATTCATATCTGTATTCTCAACACCTGAAATCTTTTGGGACATGTAATGATATTCTTTGGAAAGAAGCTGATTCTTTGGGATGTTTTCTTGGTTTACAAAATGATCAATAGCTACTTATATCTCCATATTAAAAAAAAAAAAGTTTCTAAGTATTCTTCATGCAAAAAAAAAATACTAGAGTGTGTACTAGGACAGTATTTAGCATTTAGGGATCCTTATCCCACTCTATTCTAGGACAAACTAGACATAAATTTAAGTACTTTTTAGCTAAATTAAGACTGTATTATAGCATATGAGGTGTTTGAGGTTTTTTACCATTCTTTGTTTACATTGTTAGAAACTAAAAAATTGCATAAAAAGTCCATTATGACCTCACATCCTTTTCTGTGGGACTGCTTCCTAGAAAGTCAAACCTTAGCCAACAGTATTGCCAATATATTGGACTTTGCACTTGCTCTTGTTGAACATTATGAGGCTCTGGTCAGCCTGTCTATCTAGCCTCTGCAGGCTGCTCTAAAGAACACCCTGATCCTCCAGCATAGCAACCGCTGCCCTCAATGGAGCGTCATCTGCACACTTGAGATTGCATTCTGTTCCATCATACAGGTATCTAATTAATTTTTTTACTATTTTGGTCCCCCTACCAGCCACGATGGGCTCCATTAATTACTGTCCACAGGTTGGACTTTGCACGACAAAACACAACTATTTGAGCCTGGCAGTGCAGTCAATGTGCCAGTGACCTTGTTGTCTACCTTTCCAGCCCATACCTCAACAAATTTTGGGAATAAGACTCTGGGAGACAGTCAACAGCCTTGCTAAAGTAAAGGCAGGCAATATGCACTGCACTCCCCTTATTCATAGTGCCATCCACTTTGTGACAGAAAACAATTAAGGGGACCAGTCCTTGGTAAACCCATGTGGATTCTCACAATCGCCTTTCATGGGTTTAGAAATGGCTTCTGAATGTATTTACTCCAAGCATTCCCAGAAAGTGAGACAATGTTGATGGCTTCTAGTTCCCTGGATCTTCTTGAATTTTCTGAAGATGGGTGTTATGTCTGCCCTTTTCCAGTCACCAGTAACCTCCCCAGTTGCTATGATCTTTCAAAGGTGATAGAGAATAACCGCAAAATGATATCAGGCAGCTTGTTCAACCCCTTTGGATGCATCCTATCTGTTCCCTTGGACTTGCATACGTTCAGGGGAGTTAAACTGTGCTGCAAATGGATAACATCTGCTTTCTTCTAAACCAGAAGGTTTTCAAGCTCCAGGCAATGAGACTTGCAGAGATTTAAGTGTAGAGGATCACAGAAGGTGACATCTCACGTTCCTCTTTGGCTCCTCCGTAAGAACTGCAATTTAACTCAGTAACAATATTCACTGCATCAATGGCTTCTTCTCACAGAGCACAGACAAATCGAATAGGTTAGCTCCTGAAATTTGTAAATAGGGACTATTAAAAAATCTTTTTTAATGGAAATCAATGTATGTGGACATGCTAAATATTAGACATTCAGCTAGATATTTTAAACACAACCTATATCTATACCAAAACATCAGTTTCAACATTGTACAAAAATTAAAGAACTTAGGGAAGATATATTCAATGATTAGAGATCCTTAGCTCAGCTTTCAAGAGACTCCAGATGGAGATGTTCTCATTGAGAAGAACTTGTGACTGTATTATTGCTCCCATTTATAATAATGCTTTTGGCTTAGAACAATTTTCCTTTGAGCCTACAGTTGTGAGTAGAAACTTCAAAGAACTAAAGCTTTTTTCACTTACATACATTTTTCCATTGCTTGCCTTGCTTATTCAGTTTTGATGCTTGACTTTGTCTTTAGAGATATAAAACTAGGAATTATAATTAATGACATCACTATCCTTTGGTATGTCATAGAAGCTAAATGTAAGTCAGAAAAATACTGTAACATTTGGTACATATAGGTTCCAAATTATATCTGTAGTGCCATGCATCACTAGTAGGCTTTCCTTTGGGAAGTATTTGTTTGAATCTGGCTATTTAACCAAGAACTGGATAGAGACAAGCCACGAAGATAGGTTCTGTTTAAAAATTAAAAGCATTTCATGCGGTAGGAAGAACTCATGGTGGAAGGCCAGAAAGCAACTAGAGCACATTTTGCATGAGCTGTGAAGCTGGAGTGTTAGCAACAGCCTTTAGTAGCTGTGGTTGTGTTTATTTTTTCAGGTACTGACTGCAGCAACCTACTTCTAAGACCAGAATACCTATGAGACAACTAGAAAACAAGATAAGCAGCATTGCTGAAAGAGGCAGAAGTTTTATGCATCTGCTGATGCCACAGACTATGAAGAGCATGCAATCCATTAACACAGCAGCTGAAGCAACAGGAACATATAAAGAGATTATTGATAAACACTCATGGAAAAAAGATTGACCTTCCAATATATTGCTTAGGAGAGAGTTTTTTCCTCCTTTTTAAAAGAAGAGGATGTATCTAATGAAATTTTTAATAGACACTTTTTTGCTTTTTTACAACACTCTAACTATGTGAAATTTGATGAAAAAAGGATCATATTCTTTGCAGCATACAATACAGAAAAGCTGGATGCTTTTCTGACATTTATAAGCAATTACAGGAGCTAGACATACATAAGAGTGTCAAGATACAAGAAATGTTATGGGGACCTTCTAATCCACGGGCTACACTTATTTCCTGGCACTAGCCAGAAAACAGCAATCACTGTCACAAGCTCACAATCATAAGCTCCCAGGCTGAGACAAATCACATTATGAAGGATTATTGGAAAAGAAAACATACACTTCATATGGGTCTAGTTTGGACATGTGATAAGAAAATTAAAGATGGGAGACATGAGGAAATTGTTGTTTCAATTACTGTTTACTTATTAAGAGATAGCACATGTGAGCTAGTTCTTATTCTTCCCACCCCTCAGAAAAGAAAAAATGAGAAGAAAGAAAAATAAAACTGCTACCTACCTGCTGTGGAAGGCAAGCAAAAATTAGGAATGGCTATGTGTCTGAGTGCAAAAAGAAATGAGAAGGAAACTCCTGAACAATAATTTCAAAAGCTCTCAAAAAGACTGGAATTTAAAAAATCTACATAATCAAGCTCGGAAAGGGAACAGCACTCTGTCTCAGGGCAACACTGTTATCTCCTTTGATGACAAAGCAGTGATGGATTTCTTTTTAACTTTGTTGCAAACTTACAAAGTGACTTTATTTTTGAAAAAGTAGGACTAAAGTGATTTAAATTGAATTAAAAATGAAGTTTTTAAAATAGAGTACTTACTTAGTGTGCCACGTAATCATCAATATTGATACTTGTCTCGATGAGAATAAGATGTGTCCATATGTTTATTCAGTGTAGGAAAACAGTAATTTATTCAGTGGTCATTGCGCAGGGTAAAGAATTGTCTAAAACCTCATCATATTTAATTTATTCAGCTTCCTGACACCTTGGCAATTTTAGACGTTTTGCATTTGGCTCACAGTATATTTACATCAAGAAAACAACAATACTGATATTTAGATGGTACAGAAAGTAAGAGCTGTGTCAAGCAAATGTGCTGTCAGATTTCATCCACCAGAGGTGAAGTGAGCTCTGCCTTGTAGATTATTTGCTACATGGATGGACTGCTGATGAAAGGTTGCCTTAAGATCAGCCTTCTGGAGCATGTAGGCTGGAATTCTCCGAAGTCCACATGAAAGACGTGAAGATATCACTAAATATCAGGCTCATAATTTCTGAAACATCTGTTGGCCAGATCTTTCATGTCATCTGGGATAGCCTGTTTGACAATGCACAATCAAACAGACACAAAACACTACTGCCATCAATTGCCTCTGAATGTCTTTGGCAATGTATGAATATGAATATGATATGAATGATACGAATACAAGAAGGTATCAGCAATGGTTCAGGTGAAATGACTAATATTCATGCTATTGTTAGAAAGATAAAGGTCATTCCTCTAGCCCAATCACAGGCAATGCGTTTTTCATGTGATACGGTGTTTAACTTGTACTAAAAATACACTATCATTCAATGGGCATAAATGAAGTGAAAATCTTTGTCAAAGATTAGGGTTTCCCCCATGCTGTTTCACAGCCTCACCTTCTATGTAACACTGGGTACACTAGTTTATAGTGAAGATATTAAACATTTTTTTTCATGAAGACCGGTGCCTGGTGACTTATTGCACTGATATTTACAAACGGTTTAAATAGGCGCTTGCACAGTAGGGATTTCGTAGAATGTTAGATAATACTGAATAAAATCATTATGACTAAAATCTACATAACAGTATAATAAAAATGTAAACAATGACCACAACACGAAGTAGTGAACTAGTCAAAAAGCTTTTAGACAAGATTTAATACATTTGTATTAGTCTGCAATAAGGAAAGGTTTTTCTGCCCTTCTCTCTCATTTCACTCACCCTATACAACAGTGAAATCTGCAGTACAAAATGGTATCCAAACATTTTTCTCTTCCTTCAAACCCCAGCATATGGGATCTCTTAGCCCAGCAATATGTACTCCTCCCTACACACTTGTTTGAGACACAACAGATAGCCACTGATACCATGTGTCATTATTTGGCTCTGTTTCAGCACTTTGCTATGAAGCACTGAGACCAGAAAGGAAGGAATAGGAAGTATAGACTGTTCCAAGTTTCTGCTGCTTGTTTCTCCAGAAGTAGGAAGTCCACATGATTTGGTATTGCCCAACTGCAGAGAATGAAACAGCTACAGACACACGGAAACAGGCAACCTAATACTGAGTAGCTAGTCTGGGCTAGACAGAGCAGAGTGTATGTCCAGGATAGTTATGCCACATATTTCTCACAATCAAGCTCTTCAGCACAGACAACATATACACTTGAAAAAAAAGAAAAAGAAAAGAAAAAGCATGACAAATATTGCAGGGTATAATTCTAGTTACAGTCATCAGTGTTGAACACTGAAATATTCACTCACTGAAAAAAGAATATCCTTTACAGACATATACACTGTGAACTTATCATATACACTGCTCTGTGGAAAACAGATGTTGTTATATTTTTTATCACAAGAAGCTAAGGGTTTGAGTAACTTATTTGACATCAGTCCACAAGTCAGCCTTTGAGCCTGCTGCACAAATTAAAATGTCGGCTCATGCTTCACCTGTCATCATCTGAACCTAAACACTTCCTGAGAACTTCTCCCTAAAACCATGTTTTATTTAATTCCTGATAAACTCAATAATAATTTGGATTAAAAAAAAAAAAGAAAGGAATGTGTGGCAACACCAGAGGGTAATACAGTACAAATCCCTCTGAAAGGAGATGGTCTTCTTTTTCCTGCCTTCTCCACCCCTTTCTTTTCTCCCTGGCCTCAGGAACACCTGCCCAAATGCAATTGTCTTGTTGACAGAAAGATGGAACAAAATTGTCTATGTAGTTTTCAGTTAAGCAATTAAAAAAACCCCCAAACCAAACATGACACGGTTATTTGGACCAGAGAGAGAGAAACAAGAATGGCTCAACTGAATTACAGTGTGTAAAACTCTGGCCTACTGGCTGAGTAATTCAAAACAGGATATTCTCCTTCTTTAATATATGAACAGATACTTCCTTCCTGTGTGACAAAATAAAACCTTCAATGTTCTGCTTTTTATTATTTTAGAAAGAAGCCAGGGATCAGAGAACACCAACTAATGAAACTGTTTTGTATATGTATTTCAAATTAAAAAGAAAAAAATCCTAAAATTTAAGCCAGATCTCTATGTTTACATACACACGTTTCCCGTCTACCAAATGATTCTTGGGACTTCTGACTCAAACCTTTTGCATGCTCTTAAATAAAGCAGTAATTCTGAAAATGTACCTTAAAAGAGTTGCTGAAAAGAAGAAAAAAATAAAATTGCCCTAAGTCATCAACTCATTGGTAATAATTTCATAGAAAGCCCAGCTATTTTCTATGGGGAGGAGTTGGCAAAAGAAGCCTGATATCACATGATCAAAGACTGATCAACTGTAAACTGCACCAACCAACCAACAACATACTTGATTTCATAACTCTCTATGATCCATACAAACACCAGATTATAAATGGGACCTAGTCTTGCCAGTAGCAGGGCTATTGCATATGTCTCCTTCGCAAAATTAGAATGGAATATTGATAAATGGCTCTTGCAAAGACACAGCAGCTGAATAAGCATATTCAGAGACAAGGGTTCATGAAAAAAAATCTTAGTCATATCCTCTTAGGTCTCAAATGGCCCCATTGCTGTCAGTTTTCTTTGCTTTACCTGAAAGCATTAAAAAAAAAAAAAAAA